>JAJTUV010000372.1:707500-955480 GCA_021653895.1 Mastomys natalensis
CTGATATGAAGCTGCTTCCTCTTCTCTGTGGCTTGCTCTTCTGTCCTTATCAGATATTCAATTCTTTGTCTGTGCCAGGGAATGAACTGGGCAATTCTCTAGATAGCCACCAGCCATTGGTGCATGTGTGTGCACACACACACATACACACACACACATACACTCAAAACACACACTCACACATACATATGCACACACACATATACACACATACATATACACATACACAGAGAGACATACACACATACATATGCACACGCACATATACACACATACACTACACATGCATACACACTCACACAGACACATACAGACACACAGACATACACACACAAACATACTTTTACAAACCTGTAGACTGAAAGCAGATCTGGAGTTAATAAAGGAATTCAGTATTGATATATTAGAGACAAAACCTGTTTATTTCTGTAAATGAGCATTAAAAGCCTAGAAACTAAAATAAAAAATAGAATTTTAAAATCCAGTAACTTTGAAAAAACAAATGCAAGAGTTAGACATTAAAACCCATAAAAATCCAGCTATGAAAAAAGAAACAAACATACATAATCTGAAAAAACTACAAAATACTGTGGCAATGCCTTTTCTGTTCAAACGGATTGACTATGAAACTAAGCCCAAAGTTCTACAAGACTCTTCCACCCAAATTGACAAGCTGCTTTTAAAAAATTATAGGAAGCTACGAAGGACCTACAGTAGTCAAGTAAAGACCAAAATGGAAAGAAAAAAAAAAACCAACCGATTGAGTGACATTGCCCGATTAAAGATACATGCTACCATACCATGCTATTCATTAACACATGCCACAGATCCCACTCTATAGAAGGCATACGTAGAGGCAGGTACATCTCTGAGTTTAAGGTCAGCCTAGTCTGCAGAGTGAGTTATAGGACAACCAGGGCTACATAGAGAGAGCCTGTATCAAATTATGTACATGATGTGCATATATGTGTGTTTACATGTATGTGTGTGTGTGTATATATGCACAGCTACAGTAATCAAAATTATGTGCTATACCATAAGAGGAGAGAGAATTCTAGAACAAGGAAATATATTACGTGATGTCTAAAAACTGGATCAAATTGATTCGATGGAGAAATTTTATATCCAATTACAAGAAGAAAATAAATGGATTTATACTGGAAAACATTTTTATGTAAAAGTGAAGTTTGGATGGGCTTATACTTCAATATCAAAGTTTAAAGTACAAACATTCTAGATGAAAGCTCTATGATTTGTGGGTAGGCAGAGAGTTCCTAAAGAGACATAGGAAATGCATAAACAGCAAACAATCAAAAAGTGATCTTTATTATAGCTAAATCCTTGTTTAAATGAACCACAGACAATGAAAAGGAGAGAGCCAGAAATAAGGGGAGACGGCATTAAAGCCTACAGCTTGGTGAAGGGTTCACATAGGTCTGTTTCAAATGCTTGCATGAGAAAGCAAACAGCCCAGTTTTATTTTTACTTATGTGTATGTGTGCCTGTCTATGTGCATATGTGCGTGTGAATGCAGGTGCCTATGGAGACCAGCAGAGGGTATCAGAACTTCTAGACATGGATTTGCAGAAGGTTGTGAGCCACCCAACATTTCTGCTAGGAACTGAACATGGGCCCTCAGAAAGAGCTCTTAACCACGGAGCCACCTCTCTAGCCCCAGGCCCAGTTTTAAAAGCCAAACAGCTAAACAGACATAGTGCTACTGAAAACAAACTGGTGACAAATGTGTGCATGTGAAAGATGTCCCATGTTATTAGCTGAAAATAATAAAGTAACCATGAAATACCACCCAGACTTAGAAAATCAAGATGGCCGTCAATACTGAATGTCGGTGAGAAGTTGGCACATTTGGCAAGACTATAGAATGCTATTCCTGTTGCAGCAAGATCCAGTAATTCTTACTGTGGTAATTTACCCAAATGAGAGAGAGACATGTCTACACAATAACACGTACAGAAGGGATTGTGCCAGGGTTAGTTTTGGCTTAAAAGCGGGGTCTACCCAAATGTTCACACAAGACATGGATATCTATATTGTGCTGTAGCCACAGGGTGGAATAGTACTCAACAATGCAAAGTGATGAATTACAAGACATGGCACCTTGGCATACACACATCTTAAAATCTTTCTGCTGAGCACAAAAAGTTGTGTGCTTCTGTACCAATGGCCTAGGCTTTATTCACAAATGGAATTCATGCGTAAGCTGCTGGGATAATCACTCAACACAGTTATTAAAAATTAATTCCAGCTGTACTTTTAATTTTTTTAATAGAAAACTATGTATATCCTGCTAGAATGTTTTAAATCATGCATGTAGCTTGCATTGTATTTCGACTAGACAGTGCTATTCTACAGGTCGGATAGAAAAGCTTGCACAGATTTCTCTTGTGTTTATCCCAAGTATCATCTACTGGTATCTACCTACACACACACACACACACACACACCACACACACAGTATCTACCTATCCCTCTATATCTTAAAGAATTAATGTATTTCAATCTCTCCAATTATCAACAGGTCTGTGGTCATGAGGACAGCTGGAGGACACAAGGACAGGATGGGAGATTGGGGAGACTGGTGTGCTTGGAGGCTTGAAGGTCCCATGGGGCCTGCCACAGTGACAGGTTCTTTCCAGAAGATGCCAGGAAGAGAATTCACCTCCAGAATGCCAATGTGGTCACATTGTGTCTGACAATCTACTTAGTTTTTGGCTGTTATTAGTGTCACTGAGTCTAGAAGAAAATCATGATTGTTGAAATCCTCAGTATCCTGTTTCTCTAAGTGTTTCAAATATTTCACAATAAAGTATCATCTAGATGGACATGTCGTGATAGAAAAATAAAAGATAAATAATAGATAGATGATAGATAGATAGATAGATAGATAGATAGATAGATAGATAGATAGATAGATAGATGGTAGATAGATTGTCTTAGTCAGAGTTTCTATTCCTGCATAAATATTATGACCAATAAACAAGTTGGAGAGGAAAGGGTTTATTCCGCTTACACTTCCACATTGCTGTTCATCACCAAAGGAAGTCAGGACAGGAACTCAAGCAGGTCAGGAAGCAGGAGCTGATCCAGAGGCCATGGAGGGATGTTACTTACTGCCTTACTTCCCCTGGCTTGCTCAGCTTGCTTTCTTATAGAACCCAAGACTACCAGCCCAGGGATGGCACCACCCACAATGGGCTCTCCTCTCTTGAACACTAGTTGAGAAAATGCCTTACAGCTGGATCTCATGGAGGCATTTCCTCAAGGGAAGTTCCTTTCTTTGTGATAACTCCAGCTTGTGTCAAGTTGACACAAAACCAGGCAGTACATAGATCGATATAGATATATGATAGAGATAGAAAAAAGGAAGAAAGAAAAAAGAAAGGAAGAGAAGAAGATAGAAGATAGATAGATAGATAGATAGATAGATAGATAGACTGATAGACGAAAGAGAGAAGGTGGAGCCTTCCTGGAGGAAATCATTGAGGGTGGGCTTCGAGGACTTACAGTCTTACCCCATTGGCTGATCTCTTTCTCTATGCTTCCTGCACATCCGCTCTCAGCTTCCATTCCTGCTGCCGTATCACCATTTGCAGGTGTATTGCCTCACCATAATGGACTCTTAGCCCTCTGGAAGCACTCTTAGCTTCTGCTGCTTTTGGCTATGGCATTCACAGCTACTAAAAAGTGATAAATCGGCCTATATCTAGAACTAGGGCAAAAGTACAGTTGATGTTCATTTAAAATTAGAAGAGATTATTTCTTTTAAAACTGAAACAAAATAATACTTTCATTTTCTGTAATGATTGGTGAATGCACCAAATCAAGGAGACAAATTGCTACGTTTTGAGCCAGAACTAGCATGGGGGCATTTACCATCTCTTGTTGTTTGTACCTGACCTCAGACCCCAAAGCCAATGAACCGAGGCTGCCCACTGAGATGAGAAGCCACAACAAAGCACTGTAGCATGCTGTGAACACACTCCTTCCTCCCCTCTCCCAACCCCCACTGCTTCACTCCCCTACTCTCCACCTCCCATTCCCCAGCCCCCACTCCTCTCTTTCTCGGTTGATAGACTGTAACCACCTGACAAGGGACTGAGGCTCCCTTGAATAAGCCACCAACTCACCTGTCAGCATTCTGGGATAAGTGTGTGTGTGTGTGTGTGTGTTATTATTGTTGTTGTTGTTTTGTTTTGTTTTGGGGGCAGTATCTCTCAAATGAATATTATTTTAACTCATTGTTTAGGAATAAATTTGTTACACAACAAAAGCTAGCAACTATGGCTGTGAATCCTTTCTTTCTTTTTTTTTTTTAAAGAATTATTTATTTTATGTATGTGAGTACACTGTAGCTGTCTTCAGACACACCAGAAGAGGACATCAGATTCTGTTACAGATGGTTGTGAACCACCATGTGGTTGCTGGGAATTGAACTCAGGACCTCGGGAAGAGCAATCAGTGCTCTTAACCACTGAGCCATCTCTCCAGCCCTGTGAATCCTTTCTTCTCCTCTTATATTACTAAAACAGTATCTGTGACGTTATAAGTATTCAAAGTCTCTTGCATCGAAGACCACCTGACATACTTCAGTGACTTCTGGGCTAAGATGGGCGACTTCAATTTCCTGTTCTACTCACACTGCTTCAAAACTATCTCTATGGTTAACCTTTAGTTGTTGAGTTTACGACAACCCAATGGTTAGCACTCTGCCTAGCACACAGTGAGTCCTCAACATATATCTCTTTTAGTATATGGAACATACCCTTTTATTAAAAAGAGAGCTCATTTTGAAGAAGTTGACATATCACAGACACCGCTGGTCATGACTGTGTCCCGGCTTGAACCTGCCTTGGGTGTTCTTTATTTACTATCATAGCTGGAGAGTCTTCTGAGAGATGATTCTCTTCTCTATGCAATTTACAACTTCTGAAGACATAAGCTCAGGGTTACTCTTTGCTCTTAAGGAGGGATAGGTCACCTGTGTGACCCAAACTTTGCAAAACTCACTTCTGTGTCCTCCACAGAAAAACAACTGAATAGCCACTTGAAGACTTGGAATATTCATGTCCCCAACACAGGGGCGACAGGTAAGGAACACTGGTACTGACCTTCATTTGCGTTAGCCTATTTGGATTCAGACTGAGATAAACTGTAAGGGTTTTTGTTTTTGTCGTTTGAAATCATCCGTGCATTTTTAGCTTTTTCTTGCAAAAAAAAAAAAAAATTATAAATTTTCTAAGCTTGTTTGTGTATGAAATGAATAGTAATTGAGTCCTACTTATCAAACTATCAAGATTATCCACTTTACTCCCTCAGAGGTGGCAGGCAGGTGGGGTTTGCATTCTCATTGCCTACCTGTGATTGTAACTGGGGCTCTAGAAGGCATAGTTCTAGAAAGAATTAACTCTTGTATCTCTTATTCCAGAATGTACCAATCCCTGACTTAATAACCCTGGGGAAGCCCCAGGGAGGTGTGCTGGGAAATTAGAGCCCCAAATAAATTTATTTATTTATTTTTTTTTTTTTATGTACACCTTGCAAAGCTGAGATCTAAGTAACTGTACAAATATACTGCAGGTATTGCTATCTATGCAAATGTATGCAAATTTGTGTAAATTTCCAAGGGCCCCTAGGCCATGGCCTCAAAGCATTCATGCTATGGGCAAGTGGAGCATGAATAATAATGAGAACTTGACTGAGGTAAATGCCTGAGGTCTCTGGGGGAACGACCCTCCCTCACACTGCCCTCCCCCTAACCCTCACAAGCAAAATGCCATCCTACACCACCCCAGAAGTCATTCTTCTGCTTTTTAAAAACTCCATCTGAGGCCCAGAGATCTTAACTAACTTGGCCAAGGTCACACAGCTGGAATTCTGTACACCTCTACTGTCTCCCGGATAGACATGACCTTCATGTCAATCAGCAGGCAGAGAACCCAGAGGCATGTGCTTGGCATAATAGGAATGTATTAATGAATTCATTCAATAAATATTGCTTGACTATTTGCCATTATCCCAGATAAGAAAAAAAAAAATCAAAATTTAAGAAAATGAAGTCAACCATGCACGTACATTTGTCTATGAGAATTCTTCTTCCAGTTGTTATTTACAGTAATGAGAAAGAAAAGCTGGGCTTGGTAGGCAAACCTTTTGCAGTGCAAGCATCAAACCGTGAGTTCAAATCTCCAAACCCCATTTAAACCCAAGCACACAGTAGCTTCTCTCTGTGATCCTGGTGCTTGCTACTATGGTTAGGTGGATGTTGGAGATAGAACGATCCCTGGAAACTCAGTCCCCCACCCTTGCCTACACATGAGCAAATCAATGAGAAACCCCAATCTCAAACAAAGCAGAAGATGAGAATCAATGTCCAAAGTTCTCAGACCTCTGCACTTGCAACAAGTAGTACCTCTGGGTGCACCGCACACGCACACACGAGCACACACACACACACACACATGAATTTATGCAACACACTGTGATCATATAAATCCACCACAGTGAAGGACCAGTTAAATATATTATGAGGTAGAAACAGACTGGAACAACCTGAAGCCATTCTTGAAGAGACCCTATTACACCAGAGTAGCACACTTTCAGGTAAGGTTTTTCAAGGCGGCAGCAATACTTCGCTGTGGCTGTTGCTCTCTTTTGCACGGGAGAGTTGAGCCTATGGGTATTTGGTAAAGCAGCAGCCGGTGTCAGAACTATTATTCTCTGATCCTTTGTGGAAAAAGTTTGACCCTGCAAGATAGAGACATGTCTCTCCATGACAGACAAAGTAGGGGGAGAAACTGGGAAATCTAGTCCAGATATTTAGGTAGCAATTTGTTAGAACAGGTCGGGCTTGTTTAGACCTGTTCACTGATCCAACAACAGTGATGAAGGACCACGTCCTGGGCTCCAGACACTGCCCTGGAGAACCAAGAATGCTTTAAGCACTTGCCTTTATGGTCTAGACCTAAGTTCATAAAAATGTTAGTTGGGGGTGAATGGAATCAGTTTATACCAAGTTCACTCAAAACCAAAAACAGACTAGGGAATTATGATGCTCATACTTGATTGTGAAGGTCTATAAAATAAATGCAATGACAATTATAAAGAGAAATTACTAAATTCAAGTTGGAGCGGGGTATTTTATGGGTCTCTATTGGAAAATAATAACACCCAATGACAACACAGTCATTAAAAGAAAATATGGTCTGTTGAAATGAGTATGTAGGTACGTAGAGCGTAATATCAAAATATAAATAAATCTATGGAATGAGGAAACATACACTCTTCCAAATTATAGGGAGCATTAATGTATTAGGCTGCAAAAGGGTAATGAAATGCTTTTCAGAGAGTCAACATAATTCTCTGAGTCCAGTGCAATTAAATTTTAATAATCAATAACGATATCCCTCCTGAAGTATGCCTGGAAAAACGGCAGCATGAAAGTGAAGCCTCACTGAGATGAATATATATATATATATATATATATATATATATATATATATATATATAAATATGTGTGTGTGTATCTATGTATGCATATATATAGTCATAAATATATATATGAATGCAACTTCAATATCTGTATGTTTATAATTAATTATAGATAAATATGTTTCATATCATAAAAGGTAAAAATAAGTACCTTATACAGTTAACACATAGTTTTGAAGGATATATTGTTAGACAATGAAAAAGTTATATAGTCATTTAAAATCTGTAAATAATATACTGGAATTAGTAAATGAATGAAGAGGCACAGTTGAATATAAAACAGTGTCCAAGAAACCATAGTTCTTGCTTGCCAAAAATAACCCATCACCAGAAGATCCAGTCAAAAGTCTACTTGCACAGCACAGTTGCATTGAGTACAGTCATTATTGCCATGTACATGAGGCATCATTCAGCTATGCACATAACCAAAACGCCGTTGACTGAGTTAAAAGATGACCTGAATGGAGCAGGTTCTTAGAAAACTAAAATAAAAATATTTTCTCCAAAATTCTTATAAACCCAACTGGATTCTCTGAGTCCAGTGCAATTAAATTTTAATAATCAATAACGATATCCCTCCTGAAGTATGCCTGGAAAAACGGCATACTTCACACACACACACACACACACATATATATAGGCATAAATGTTTTGAAACCTACTTTTAATAAGGATTCGATCTCTCCTCTAGCCTACCACCCAGCAGAGGTAGTGGAAGAGAAGTTATTAGAGTATGGGGGAAGTGGACCTGTTCAACAATAGTTCTTTGGGGTGAACTCAATCTTCTTTGGTAGCAGTTAAGTCCCGTAGCAAACACCATATACGACTCAGGAGCAGCAGACCAGTCCTTTTGGCAGGCAGACAGCTCACATGAACTAGCAACTGTAGTTCAATCCTGAAGAAACTGCAAGGCTCAACAACCAGCCTGAGAAGAGGCAACAGAAGCGGCAAGCTACTGCAGGAACCTCACGAGCAGTTCTTGGGTGAGTTTCTCTCAGTGGCAGCATTATCATAAGTTGAGCTTAACAATGCTATGTAAGGCGAACCAATACATGTGTGTCATTAGTGACAAAAGGCGAGGCAGAGTAAAGCAAACCAATGCTTAGTGCTTACCTCCTGTTGTCTGTGGGGTCGCATATATACTCCTTCCCCACAGGTCCTTCCTCATGTCTCCTATATCATTTCACCTGTGTCTGCTTCAGGAAAACATTCTTCCACGTGTTTGCTTTAGCAAGACATCCTTTCACCTGTGTGCCCCAGCAAACTATCATTTGACATAACTGACTTTCCAAAGGACTAGAAGTTTCCACTTTACCCAACTCCTTTACAACTCAGGTATCGGGGTATCTGGGAATTTATCTTGTCATACAAATATAGACCATTTTGGGGCATATCAAAGTCATTTAAATGTCTCATTAGATGTGACAATGTATAGAACAATTACTGGTAATTAAAAATATGTGGTCTATAGAAATCACAGAAAATAGAGCTAGTGTTCTCAGCCTGACCTCTGCCAGTGTAGGACCCTGGACCACATTGAGTGATGCTGGGTGGGTATATGGTGTGGAGGGGGTGAGGTACACTGAGGAAAAGAAAGGGAGAATCAGGGATGTAGATTCCTCAGGGATGCTATGTCGTGCATGTGCACTGTGAATTCTTGAAAAAGAATAACCCAGACACTCCCAAGAACACGTGAGGGAGACTTGTGAGAGGCTAGTGGAGAATCTCCTTCATGAGAAATCTCATTAAAAACACTCCTAGAACAAGAAATCAGTTCTAATAGAATAGACTGAAACCTTTGATTGCATTAAAACTAAGCATTTCGGGGTGGGGAGAGGGGGCCGGAGACATGGCCAGTGGTACTCAACCTTCCTAGTACCCTGACTCTTTTGTACAGTTCCTCATGTTGTACTGAACCCCTTCCATGAGCTTATTGTGATTGCTACTTCTTGAATGTGATGTTACTACTGTTATGAACTATAATGTCATTATCTGGGATTTTTGTTTGTTTGGATGTTTTTTGTTGTTTTGGTTTTGTTTTGCTGATTGTCTTCTGTAAAAGTATGCTTTGACCTCCCAGGGGTTGCAACCCACAGGTTGAGAAACGACTGACGTAGGCATTCAAAGCACTGACTATTTTTTCCGGGGTCCTGGACTTGGTTTTCAGCACTCACAATGTATCATCTGTGACTACGATTCCAGGGCATTGGAACCCTTTCTGACCTCCACAATTACCAAGTGTACATGTGATGTACACACACACACACACACACACACACACACACACAAATAAATAGATAATTTAAAAAAAGAACATTTCTCCACAATAAAAGATGCTTTAACTAAAAACAATCTAGGGTGGATTTGAGGAAAAGATACTTCCCAAGCCTACAGCTAACATAGCCAAAGCATTTAGAATATATAATACAGTTATTCAAATTTACAGAACAAAGGAAAAAGAAAGTCAGGGAGAAATATTATTGGAGGGTGTTTTATAATGATGAACAGATAGAGAGACAATATGTGCAGCCTATCAGCAATCTGAAACATTCCGATGAAAACATGATGTGATGTCATTTCTCACTCCTGAGGGTTTATTTTTTTTTTAAATCCGCAGACATCTGAAGACATCTGCACGCCGTGTGGCTCTCTTGGGAATAGCCTGTTGGTGGGACATGAAGTCGATGGAATTAGATTTGAGAATACAGTGCTGTGTGGGAAAAGATTCATGCATCATTACCCTCCACCCCGGGCATGTATTCAAGAGAAATCTGGCTACGTGCAAAATAAATAAAATAAATAAGTAGTGTTTAATTAAACATTTTTTTTTTTTACCTAAAGAAAATCCAGAACATTCAATATTCATCGAGTAGAAATGGATTTATGATGTATTTTGGGAAAATATCACCAATGAAAACGCCATAGCTACACAGGTAAACATGGGTTTTTTTTCATATGCAATTTTTGTGTGTGTGTGTGAAAAACAAGCTAAGATTTGTTATTGGTAATGGAACTCCTTCCTTTTGGTAGGGTGATGCCACAGCACACAATTAGGGGATGTGTCTGTGGTTTTATAAGCAGTAAAAATAAAAAGTACTTACATATTTTCTGTGAGATGGAGTAATATTTATTATAAATGAACTATGAAAATTCAAATACATACATTTTTCTTAAGGTTGAAATTTAGAAACCAGTGAATTATGTGTATATGTGTGTGGTTGTGTAGGGGTTTGGACACATGAGTTCAGATACCCACAAACCCAGATGAAAGTGCTGGATCCTCTGAGGTTATGAGCAGTTATGAGCCATCTGACATGGATGCTGGGAACCAATCTCCTCATCCTCTACAGGAGCAGCAAGGATTCTCAACACCCCCCCCCAGTCACCTCTCCACCCATTAACATTTTAAAGACTCCCAAACCTCAGAAGGAACGTGAGAATTAAAGACCAGACAGAAATAATGATAAGATCAAAAAACTCAATGAAGTACAAACTTCAAACTAAAGTTTAATTTTGAAAAAAAAAAAAAAACCAATAACGTAAGTAAGGTCATTGAATCAAGCATGTCCAACCCGTGGACACAGTCTGTATGTAGCTAACACAAAATTGTCAACATATTTAAAACATGGCATGTGCAGGGTTCTTTTTGTAACACAAACATACAATTCTTGACCATGTTGTAGATGGCCTTCATCAGGCAGACTGATGGAGAAAACAAAGAGAAAACAGAATCCAGGGCCATGTATGAAGCAGGGTATCACAAAGGGTCCTACGGACGAACATTAGAACAAGATCATGGACAATATCATGCTGGTACAGCCAGGAGCCATTGGAAGTGGACACATTCCTTGACAGAAATAAGCAACTGGAGGAAATGGCTCCATCAGTAAAACACTACCACGCAAGCACAAGGTCCTAAGTTCTATCTCTAGCACCCATTGTAAAACCATACCCTGTCACGGTATGTGCTTGCTATTCCAGAGGGAGGCAGAGAGAGGCAGAGGGAGGCAGAGGGAGGCAGAGGGAGGCAGAGGGAGGCAGAGGGAGGCAGAGGGAGGCAGAGGGAGGCAGGAGGATCACTCACTCTGCAGCAAGTCTGACTTTCTCTGTGAGCTCCAGGCCAACTGAGAGGCCGGCGCTCAGAACACAAGATACATGACACCTGAAGAAAGGTGTTCAAGGTGGACCTCTGGCTCCATGTGCATGCACATTCATGTCTGTGAGCATATGAGTGCACAGTGAGAGAGAGAGAAAGAGAGAGAGAGGAGAGAGAGAGAGAGAGAGACAGACAGACAGACAGACAGACAGACAGACAGACACAGAGAAACACACAGAGAGAAAATAAAGAAATACATTATTCCAATAAGAACTAGAAAAGTTAAATCATATCAAACTGTTAAAAATTACTTTTTCACAAAGCAAAGCTATATGGGCTACATTGGGGAATTTGTACATATTCAAACATATGTGGAGAAGGACAGAAATCCTCACAACCCATTCTAAGGATCAAGGATCACTAATCTAGAAATAAATTAGTGGAGATATTACCAGAAAGGAAGCTGTAGACCATTTATTCTGAAGCCAGCTGCAGAACTCCTTTTCATTATTTGGATCCATAGATGAATAAAATCAATAACACACTATGACAAAGTGAATCTTACCCCAGTAATACAGAGTAGACGTAAAAAAACAAACAAACAAAAAATTTTAATCACTATCATTTACCTGATAAAAGAATGCCAATCTGAATACAGATCTTATGAGATTCCCCACAGATACAAAATTGTCTTTGACAAAATCCACAACACGTAAATAAAAACTCCCAACAATCTAGGAACTGAAGAAAATATCTTCAACATGACTGAGACCATCTACACAATCCTACAGCTAGCAACATACACAACTCCACTATCTCTGATAGCAGTGAGACAGGGACTGCTTCTGTTCATCACTGCCTGAGGAACCAGACAACACAGTGAAGCATTTGAATAACAGGAGGAGATAGAAGGAAGGGAGAGAGGCAGGAAGAGGAGACAGAGGAAGAAAGGAGACAGAAGGGAACAAGAGGGAAGAAGAGGGAAGGAAAGGAGGGAAGGAAGGAGAATGCAATGTGTAGAAGAGGAAGAAAGGAAGGACAGAAAGATGACGGGGAAAGGCTGAAATAAAGCAGATAACACAATTGCAGATGACACAATCATGAACCCAGAGAAAGCTAAAGGATCTCGAAAGCAACCAGTCACCAGACTAATAATAGACTTCAACAATGTGAGTATTCGGTCAATATACAAACCAACTGGTGCATTTTCACTTACCAGGAGTAAACCACAACATTCCATAAGGAGAAACAAAAAGGGTCTCAAGGGGTACAAGCCAATTCTAAACTGTATCTGAAAAAGCAGGGTGTCTAAAATAGCCCTGTTAATTCAGTTGTGTATTGTGGGTGAATTTCTTGGTTCACACTTCCCAATTTCTCATACCCCGTAAAAGTTGCATAATCAAGTACAGTAAGAGCCCCCTCACCCCCAACAGAGCCACACTTGTATGGCTAACTTTTGTCTAAGATACTTGTGCTGACACTTTCAGCTATGACACACACATGTCTACTCACTCCAGATGGGAAGCCACCACAGACTGTAAGAATTAGCCCAAATGCAGCATGGAAAAACCGATGAGTTTATGGAGTTACTTCCTTACATAAGCGTGGGTGAAGTGTTAACTACAGAAGCAGAGAGCTCGCCGTAGATGAGTGTTCAGGAGAGTTTCATCCCTGGAGCCCACTGCTCACCTCGCAGGCTGCTCTACAGGTCTGTGAGTCTCCCCTTCAGAAACTGAACAGTCTGAGTCTCCTCCCCAGCAGTGGTTTACTGTAAACATTGCTTCTGCTTTCCTCAGAGGTGAGAAGCTTATTTCCTGAGCCTCTGGTCTCCCAGCTCATCCCATTCAGCTCTAGAGAAGCTGCTAATAGCAATGTACAAAGGCTATTTACTGAAGACAACATGGCTGTTTCTTCTTTCCACAAAAGGATCACCCACAGTATTAACAGCATAGAAATGATCCTTGAAATTTACCTCACACCACAGAAATATTTAGCCTTCTGTGATGGTAGACACAAAGTTAAACTTCAGAGAATATATACACGGTAGTGTCTGAAATAATAGATTAAGCCATAAACTTCTAAAATAGTTTACAGGATAGTCATCTATCCCGAAAGGCGTGTTTAATAGGAAGGACTTTGTCAACGCTCAAAACCTGTGGTCTTTGGAAGACTCCAGGTAAGAACACCAGAAGCCACGCCACTGATTGAAAGAGAGCTGCAAATCAGGAAACTGCTGAGGAGCCTCCGTAGAGATGGTGTGCGGTCTTTCCATCCCTCAGTTACAAGTAACGCATTTATAATAATAGACTGGCAAACTAGTTGCAGATACTCCTCCATGAAGGTGAAGAGAGAAGAAGAGACGATCTCAAGTCCATGATCATCTTGACATCCATATCCGCTAATGAGAAGTAAAAAAAACACACAGACTCTATTTGCAATACTTAAAAACACTGCATGTAAAAGCATATGTATGCAATCACAGCAGTACATAAATGAAATACATGCACATGGATGGGCATGACAAGGTGTGGCATTGGTGGCTAATTTAAATGTCTGTGGCTATTAAAATGACCATATACTGTTTACTGTAAAAAAACATGCAAGAAAACACTAGACACTGAAACGTAAGTCTGAGATTTAAGGGGGAAGGAGACAGGCTACTTGGAAAATAGAGTATAAGAGATTTGAATGATTTCTCTAGTGACTTGGATTGTTCAGTGCCTGTTAGGATTTGATAGGGTATAGAGGCATACTCACAGGATGTGTGGAGATTAATCCTATCTGCTATATTAATAGCAGACAGATCTTTGCCTTTAGAGAGGGTAGCTTCAGACCTTGGGATATTTGTTTTGCTTTGCATTGCTTGAGAGTTCCATACATTTATAAAATGACTCCCCTTCCCTCTCTCCTCCTGCTGCTTCTATGCTGACCCCCTTCTGCTCTCATGTCTTCTCTCCTCCCTGTGGTTCCCTCTGAGTTTATTTAGTGTTTCTGCTGCGCACGGATGGGATGTTCTTTACTGGAGCGAGGACAACCTACTGGTGCCTACACCACTGGAGAAAAGCACAGGTGCCTCCCCAACCACCTGTTAAGTATCAATGACCCCTGAGGGAAGAGTGTGACCTTGGAACCCTCCCCCACCTATGACGAAATACTGAGGGACCATCTTTCCGGTGTCATGTGCAGATAACCTCCTCTTCAGTGAGTTCACGCATGGAGTTCACACATGTCATGTCCAGATGTTTTTTGCTGCGTGTCTCCTTATCCTCCTCTTACATTTTTATATTCTTTCAAACCCCTCCTCTATGAAGGGAGAGTGAAGTAGCTGTGGGAGTGGAGTAGCTGTCATCCTTAAGACCAAACACCCCTTCATCACTTGCTTTCAGCACTTTGACTAGTCACTGGCTTGGGCATATTTTGAATAGTAATAGGATCTATGCTCTGGATCTGCTGTCACAGCCACAGCAGTAGCAATCTTTTAACTAAACACACAAGTCATTTCCATTGTAGAAGGCACAAGTCTCCATACCAAGAGATCAGGAAAAGAGCTGTAAATAGCCTCATGTCAGCTCAGGCTAAGGATTTGTCTCAAGTGAGCCTGCCACAAACTCTCTTGGAAATGAAGTTTGCAGAACTTTTTGGTTTGGAGTGTGTTTAATGAGAGACGGTGAACCTACGGCATTGGGCACAGGTTATATTAAATAAAACTGTAGGAAATATTCAGCCTCTATGTTGACCCCGTTGTTTCTCATACTATTGGATTAAGCATAGAATAAAGTTCCACGATAGTTTACATTACTGACAAGGAGATTTTAGGAAAGGAGTGGAGAGTTATGGCCTGAATGACAGGAATGACAAAGAATGGAATGTGATGGCTAGTTTTGATTATCAACTTGACAACCTACTATCACGTGGGAAGAGAGTTTTGACAAAGGGTTGTCTATGTTAGGTTGGCTTGTGGACATTTCTAGGGGTGTTGGGGGGGGGATTGTCTAAACTAAGTGAATTACAGTGTGAAAACCCAGCCCACTGTGGGAGGATCCACTCCCTAGGCAGAAATCATGAGCTAAGCATAAGAAAGCAAAGTGAGTATAAATGCATTCATTTCTCTCTGCTCTGGATTGTGGATAAGACCAGCTCTTAACTTCCTGTCACCTTGACTTCTCCACAATTATCAACTATAGCCTGAATAAACCCTTTCTTCCTTAAAAACATAAAAATAAAATGACAAAATAATAAACAAAATTGCTCTGGTGTCTGATGTGAGCTTCCTAGGTATTTTCCTTGTTACTTTTCCTAGATGACTGCCCATAAACTTCATCTAATCATGTCTCTCCTTGTCATTTCTTTACTGGGCTCAGTTCAACTACAAATAGGCTCTCTGCAAAACCCCACCCAGCCCCCTCCATTTTTACCCCAAACTGCTCTGGGATCTGGGTCTCTTTCTCCTTCCATATCCTGAGTGTTTGGTTTCTAGATCAGCACACATACAAAGCTAGAGCAAACCTTCTCTCCTTCACTTCCTCCTGTATGATTGATAAATATGTTTGATTTGGCTTCTGAAGTGGCTTTTTTTTTTTTTTTAACCAGAGTGTGTTCCTCTAGTGATCTTCTCTTTTGCCAACACCTTCAGGTCCTATAGGGACGGAAGAGGCATTGAAAAGCCCTTCCAGAGTATGAGTCCCTTTCTGAGTGGCTCTATCCACAAGGCAAATTCATCCTGATTCCTGGGTGATATTTCCTGTCTAATACCATCAAATACATCTCAAGCAGCCACAGTGACACACAGCCATCTGCTCATTCCTAAACATGTCATATGACTCAGTTATTCTTCATCTGAGAACTCCTACCTGTAAGGTTTCAGGAGAAGTTCATGAAATGGCCATAGACCTGACTATTCTAGTCTTTATCAGAATCAAGCATTGACATCTGTGCAACTTACAACTTCCTGTCACCAGCATCCTCAAGAGGAAAGAAGTCTGTTTCTCTAGGGTGTGTGCTATGCTGGCCCCATATAGCGTCTTTAATTCCAGGCCAACGTAAACATTTCTCATCAAGAGTCTTGGTACTCAGACTGTGTTTATTGACATTTGAACAAATGCCTGGTTAGAGATAAGGATGTACCTCTTCACAGATTCTGAAATCACTACCAGGCGTTCTGCTAGCTACTAACCTGCTGACAGGTTAGGAGGAAATTAGCTGAAAGCAAACATTTATAGGCTGCTCATCAGCTCTTCCCTTGAGGTGAAGAGAAGAAACAGCGTTCACACCAAGGATCTGAGTTTTTAATAGCTGTGACTTCATTCCTGACCTTCTTTTTAGGCACTCAAAATTCACCTTTTAGTGACAGGAAATAATCTGAGACGCAAGAGTTACGTATGCACGGCTGTTCCTTGCAATGTCATGCATGCAGGCACACAGACACATACACAGAGAGAAAGACAGACAGACAGAAACAGACTGGTAGAGACAGAGACAGGAAGGGTGGGAGATTCCTCAGCCAAATTGTAAACAAACATAAATCATTTTATCTTTGGAAATTGTGTAATCACTAGACTTATTTGCTCATCTATGGAAAAAGTTAAGCATAACACAAAAATAAACAAGCAAATCACTCCATGGACAGATACCTATACAATCTATGCATTTCCTATGCTTGTATGTGCTAGACAGTGCAGTTTGGACCTGGAGTGTCCCCAAAGCCATGTGTGCTAATGGCTTGGACCTCACCAAAGTGCTCTGGGAGGAAGGGAGGTAGACCCTTAAGCAATGCACCCTTAGGTGATGGACCTGAAGGTGGTATTTACTGTCAGTGTCATGTCCTGTTGGGGACTGTGAGATGTGCATCTCTCTTCTTAGTTTCTATGACATCAGTTGGCCACCACCACCACTAGCACCTGCCGTGAGGTCCCTAAGCGGCAGAACCAGTTTCCCATGGACCAGAACTTTGAAACAATGAGTGGAACTAAACACTCTTCCTTCAGTAGCTGACCTGCTAGGGCTCTGAAAGGTGTGTATGTGTTAGGAATGACTCGTGGTTCCTGACACCTGTCTACACATGCATCCTACGCTATATCTGCTTTCACTTGGTGTGTTTCTGTTTGCTTTCATTACTTTGGAAATTTAGCATGAATTACCGTGTGTGTGTGTGTGTGTGTGTGGTGTGTGTGTGTGTGTGTCCTTAGATGAGTGCTTGTGTCTGTAGAAGCCAGAAGACAACCTCAGGCATTGTTCTTCTGGTGTCCTGCACCTTGCTTTTTAAGACAGGGTTTATTATTATCCTGCACTTACCAAGTCACCTTGACTGATAAGCCAGTGAGTCCCACGGTTTTCACTGATGTTCTCCTCAGCACAGCAATTACACATCCAGTCTTCTCCTGGAGAAAGACTTCAGCAGCCACAGTCCTTTAGAATGTTGGCTCCAGGCCAACCCCAAAGCCCCCCGACTCTGTCTTTTGCCCTAAACATTATGCCTGTCAGTTTCAGAATGCATTGTGTCATTTCACATGGAAGTTTACGTTGCTCTCTCTGAGATGTCCACTGTTCTTAACCACATCTTAGATAATAACAATCCATCCACTAAAATTTAACTCAGGCATCACTTTGCCCATAAGAGCATTTCTGACTTTTTGTATAAGGTGAATTTCTCATAATTCCATGTGTTTCTTGTAGTTTCTTGTATTACATCTCACACAAAGCCTTTCAAAATACAACTAAACTTGTCATATATATATATTTATGTATATGTGTATGTGTATGTGTATGTGTATGTGTATGTGTATATGTATATATGCATATACATATATATATACACATATACATATATATACATATATGCACATTTATACCTATATACTTATATAATACATACATATATAATATACATACATGTACATATAACATATGCCTACATACTTATATAATACATGCATGTATAATGTATAATCTATGCATATGTATGTATCTATATAATCTGTGAGGCTATAAGCATAGCACAAGCTTCCTTCATCTTTGGTTTCCCATCACCTAAGACAGTCATGTAAAAAACACTTCTTGAATGTTTGTTCAGTTAAGCTGCAAAGTCAGCTTAATGATCTAGAGGTCACTTAGAGCGGGCGACGTCAGCATCATTAAGTGAAAAAGTATTCCGGAAGAATGACCTTGGGCCTGGCTGTGCCAGTGATTTTCTCCCTAAATCAGGACCAGGACCTGGATGAAGATTTCGCTGGGCATGCTGGTGTTTACAGAGGTATTGGCAGAAGTTTAACTTCAAACGTAGTAGAAAGTTTTATTGAATTTTAAAGGAAAAAGGAAAACTTGCAGGAGGAAATTTTTGAAAAATCAAGCTTGAAGTCCCAGCTTCTCTGGAAGTTGGTGAAAAAGAATTGTAAGTTCAAGGCTAACAAGGATAGCTGGCGAGCTCAAAGACAGCCTGGGCAGCTCAGTGAGATCCTGTTCCAAAAGTTAAAAAAGGCGTGGGCCTTCACTCGCTCTTCTGAGAGCCAGTGACTGGCATGTGTGTGCCCAGCATGGTTTAAGTCTTCGGTGTCACCAATCTCTTATGACTCTGACGGAGTCATGGTTGAGGGGCGTGTGACTCTGCATTTCCCCTGAAACAGAGCCAGCCCAGCTCCTGCCTTCTTTTCTCCTGCTTCTTACAAGCTTTGCACCCTAGTCTGTTTAGCCTTCTTTTCCTTAGTCCTCTGCAGAGAAAGAACACACCCTCCAATCCTGGCTAGGTACATTGTTTCAATTCCAGTCTCCTAGACAACTAGCTTTTTCCCCAAGTTTGTTCATAGGCTTCTTCAATCAGCTGTACTGAACTAGAATTTACAGGAGAGAAAACTTACCACGTTGAGTGTATCAATAGGTAGGTTTTCTTTTTTTTAAAAGAGGATTAAAGTCACAATTTTCATTGTGTTTCCCATCATACTTGGAAGATGCTCGATGCTCATTTGTATACAGTCTCTCCCACCCCCAACCCTTAGCAACCTATTTCATGTCCTTACAATTTTAACTTCTTTCATAAAGTAGGGCTAATAGTATACAGGGTCTAAATGTCTTTGTTTTTCGCCTGATGCTTCCAAGATTCACCAATGTTGTTGCGTCTGCTGGAAGAACAATCATTTCCACTGTTGACTAGCATTCCATTGTTCTGATGTACCACAACTTGTATGACTGGTTCATAGATGGATGGAGATTTGGATTTTTCAAGATTCTTTTTTCCAAGTATAAATAAATTTACTCATGTACCAGTTCTGAGAGAAATAAAACCCCAGTTCCATCCCTCAGGGTCCCGGACAGCTCTGAAAACGAGATGCCAACAGACAGATTATAAAGAGAGAACCATCCGAGTTTAATTAACCAGGTTTCCACAGCACAGGAATCTCCACCAAGAAATAGATCCAGAAAGGCAACGAGAGCCACGATATACAGGGCTGAATGGGAAACAGTGGAAGATGAAGGCTCAAGGAAACCAGGTATGGATCCCCCAAAGTCCAAACTGTTCTTACTAAAATCTACATTGAATTATCTCAAGCACAACTTCATGGGGGTCAAGTTGATCCTTCATGGTGAGGGGGAATGTGATTAGCTTTTGAGAAACAGCAGGAGGGTAAAGGTATCTCTCTGGATCTGCTGTATCCAGTTAAATAATCAATATGTGAGACAGATGTTTTGAGCCCTTTGAATCACGTGGACTTGCTGTCCCATTTCCCCGTGGGAATTCCTGTGAGTAGGATTGGTGGCAGAGGAATGACAAGATGACCATTCTGGCATCCAACTGACGCTTGCTTGGGCTTCTGGACTTTTCCACACTGGGTATTTTGGTGCATTTTAAAGCACACTATGGAGTGTGAACTGCTGTTTTACATTATACTATCAACTTATGTTCCCCCCACCCACCCACCCAAAGACAAAGATTTGAAAACTAGTCCACGCGTTTACATAGAAAAGGTGCATTGCCTTCAATGTAATATCAACCTCTGTCCTGCATTTACAAGTGCATTCTTGCTGAGGTTGGTTTCCTCCTTGTCCTGAGTCCCTCAATACTCTGAACAATAGCTCTCCATCTGATCTGCTCCTCCCGGCCTCCTCCCTCATTTCTTCAAAACTTTCATGCAAGAAAGCTTCATTGCTATTTCTCTTCTGGTATTTGTTCTGTATCTTCTTAGAAATGTGGGTACTGTGGATTTGCTACTTCGAGGTGGCGGCTGACTTTTTTGTCTTGAGCCAGTAGACAACAGTCTTCACTGCTCTTGTAATTAGGCAGGTCGTTTATTCCAAGTTTGCTGCTGACATCCTCTGAGGAAAAGGTTCCCTTGCTTTCAGTCTGGAGAGCCAGTTGTACAGATCCTGATGTCGAAAAGCCAATTTTTAAAAACTTTCCTTATTAGCTTAGTTGAAATTCAGTGGAACACATTTGTGAAGGCATTTTCTACGTTCTCTTGCTTCTTACTCTCTACTCTGTCTGTCTACGCACAATAGCGGCTTGGTTACAGTGCCTTCCTGCCGAGTTTCAACTCAGGCACGACATCACTGCCAAATTTAAAATGAAAATACTCCACACTCCTATATAAATTTTAGAATCAGCTTATCTATTAAGAAAACTCTGCTGTGCTTTAAACTGAGATTTATTCAACCTACTGCTGACCTTAGGAATGCTGGATTGAGGGGCTTAGGAAGTCTGCTCGGTGTGTTAGCACTGTTTTGGAAGGACGGGGACCTGAGTCCAAATCCACACACAGCACCCATATAAAAATTCATATGACTGCCCATGCCTGCAAGTCCAGCATTGGGAGGTGAAGACAGTGGAGTCTGAGAGTCCTACTAGCTGGTCACCCTTGTCACAACAAGAGCTTCTGGTTCAATGAGAGACCATGCTTCAAAGCAAAAAGGCAGAGAGCAATAGAGGGGATCCAGAACTCCAGCTCTGGCCTGGGTGTGCACATATGCAACACACTCAGGTGCATACCACACACACACACACACACACACACACACACACACACACGTCTATATCCAGCTTTTACTTGTTTAGAATTTGGGTCATTACGTTAGCTCAGAAGACACATTGTTGGATGAGCCATTTCCCCAGACCCCTCTTTGAAGTTCTGTCTGTAAGTGTGACATTTCCAATCACAAGATCACTACAACCTACTCAGTTCCATAAACTGAGACCTCTATATTCTAGAAGAATTCCACTGGAATTGACTAGATGACCTCTTTAAATACTTGCTACTTAAACCTAAGGGTATCTGGGGTGAGAATTTTGCATGAGATGAGGAGTTTAAATAAATTTGATTTACGTGATAAACAGGGAGACTTCCCAGACAGTCTTCTGGTTTTGTTGATGTCCTATGTTTTCAACGGCTTTATGCCCTTCACCTAAGTTGCTGATTCATTGACCTGATGTTGCTTCTAATATTCTGGCATCATCCTTTCATTAATTTTAAGAGATGTCATCTTATATTCTAGAGGGGAAAGAATGTCCTGTCTCTCCTCCCTCTCTCCTCTCTTCAGTGTGGTTGTCTTGTCTAGAGAGTCATTAGTTTCATCAATCCCCAAAGAACCTTTTTTATTTATTTATTTATTTTTGCTTCATCTGTTATTTTTCCTGCTGTCTTTCCGGCTCTACATCACTGAACTCCGCTTTTCATATTTTGTTGTTTAATGTTTTGGGTCATCCGTGTTTGCTCCCTTCCTTCCCAGGTTTCTTATCGAAGACACCATCTCTTATACCATAAACATGTAGCGGTGATTCTCTCTACAGCTGTACCCCAAATGCTTGGATATTTGTGGTTTAGTTTACAGTCTGCTTTTGGTATTTTTTAGTTTCGTTTGCAACTTCTTGCTTGATGAAGTATTCATGCTTGATCAGAGGGTTTGATTTCCCAGTCTCTGAAGTTTTCTTCGAGATATTTTCTTTCATCGGCTTCAGAGGTTTTGCTTTCACTCAGCCTGTTGTACATCATTTAATATAATTTCATTGATAACCTTTTGTCCTTACATAGTTTTCTTGTTTTTCTTATTAGTTTATCAGGTTCGTTTACAAGTTTCCAAAGTTGTGTTAAATTTCATCTTTCCACTGGGTGATTAACATTGTGAAAGTTTAATAATTTTATGCTATGCAACAAATTCTTCATGTCTGAACTACGGTTCACACATAATTTTCTGATATATAGCAAAGCTGATTTGCTGACACTTTATATATTTTTATATCGGTCCCAAAGGAGCTCTATTAAACTGTTTTCTTCCAACTGTGCATGAGAAAGTTTTTTTCTTTATAATGGAAAGATTTTACTTTGTATGTTTGGAAGTTGTATTATTGGCCACATGAACTTTCATAATTAACATTATGATAAATGTTTTTATTTTAGGCAATGACTATTCATAACCATAGTAACAGTTTCAATTAAAGGAATTTGAACTTTGTTAGTTTTCAGAACTGAGGACAAATCTTAGAGTTTTGTGCATGCTTAATTTCCCCCTGAACTACAATGATTCCGTGTAGTCTCCTACCCTGTCTGACTCTTATGGTCTTTCTGCCCCCTCTTCCACAGTGCTTCCTGAGCCTTGGTGGCAGGTGTGATACAAATGTCTCATTTAGGGCTGAGTATTCTATAGTGTCTTACTCTCTACACCTTGGTCAGTTGTAGGTCTCTGTGTTATGCACCATCTACTAAAGAAAGCAGTTATTGGTGGCAACAGCACACACCAGGCCTGCACTAGCCCAAGTCAGACAAAATCCCAGCATGGAAAGGAGAGATGGGCATGGAGGCCCATCCATAGCTGAGAAACAATTGGTACTGGGTAGCTGCTGAGGGGAAAAACAGGCAGTTTTCTTCAATGGTTAACCATGCTCCAGGGGAAAAGTCATATTCCCACAGTATAAGAGAAACACAAATTTGACTGGATGAGTTAAAAAGAGAAAGGGAATTTACAAGGTTGAGTGGGTAGTGAGGGAGGAGATCTAGGAGGTTAAATATGATCAAAATATATTGTACAAAAGAACTTAAAAATATTACCTCATTTTGATTACCATTTGTCTGGGAGATCTTTCATCAGCCTTCCACTTTGAAATACTGTGAATCATTTTATCTTATAAATAATTGAATTCTGTGTATGGAGACAAGAACTGCTCATTCATGTTCAACATTCTCCAGTTAATAAGCTAAATAACAGTTTGACAGGTAGTCCACACTACCTACCAACCTTGAACACACAGTGAGTAGAAACCCTTCCAGCTCAAGAACACCCAACTCCTGCATAGCATCCAGGGGACTTCTTCATGCCATCTTTCTTTATACATAGAAGAACTAGAAATTGAGCCAGTTTGTTAAAATCTATTTTGAAGACAAATTAATTCATATTCAGCAAGGGAAACTGACTTGTGTAGGTTAAAGTTCTAGAAAATATCCCAGTTAGTACAATAATTACTTTTAAAAGAATGAGCACTTTTTAAACACTTATTTGTATTAAGTGTGGTGTGTGTGTGTGTGTGTGTGTGTGTGTAGGTTTGCACACATATGAGCAGAGGTAACAATGGAAACAGGAAGATGACATCAGATCCCCTGGAACTGGGAGCTATAAGTGGCCCTGAGCTGTCCATTATGGATGCCAGAACTGAATTTGGGTCCTCTACAAGAGCAACAAACACTCTTAATTGATGAGCCACCTCTCCAGCTCCAGGGCTGTCTATTTTGTAAAGGCATTTCACGTGCTGAATTGTTCTTTCAAGGAAGTACTGCACTGAAACCCTAAACCTGGTACCTTAAGATGTGATCTTATCTGGGAACACGGTCAAGGAAAATGTTGTTACTTCAGATGAGTTCAGTAGAGTGGGTCCTAATCCAACATGACCTGGACCCTCACACAGGGAGAGCTTGGAAACACAGAGGAACGCAGAAGGCCACATGACCCACAGGTGAAGACTGAAGAGATTTTTCTACAAGACAAAGAAAGTCAGCGATTCCCAGCATGCTGTGGGAGCCAGGGAGAAGCACAGAGCAGATTGTTCAGCACGGCTCTCAGCAGAGATTTGCTGACACCCCAGTTCAGATTCCTGGCCTCCAGTCAACACATCAATCTCTGTTGCTTTGGCCACCCTGGTAGTTCCCAGAGCCCTAGGAAAAGGGTAAGAACCTCCCTTCATCATAGGGCAAGGGACTTTCTTGCTGAATGATCAAGTTTGGTTTCTGTTAACAGAGATGCATACACATATATAGACATACACACATGCTACACGCGATGTAACATTTCACATACCTATTGTAGGGAATCTCTGTCTTATATTTGTTAACAGAAATCTCACTTCCTTGAAAAAGTTCCCAGCTGGTAAAGTATAAAGCAAGGGTCAATATTAGGCCAGGAAACCCATTTGACACCGATTTAGACAAAATCTTACATCTTAGCCTCTTGTCTCCTCATTATATACTTGGAGGGCTATCGGTCTAATCCAATCTCAGCTGGCTGGATGTCACACTTTTGAAATATTTTGCCAATATTTTACCCATCTGAATTTACAGGGATACAATTAATTTGATTGCCCAATGTTTATTAATCAAAGACATATCTACCGGGATATGTAACAGAGTCACTTTCCCTGAATTCCTATGATGTCACCAGCAGCCAATCAGAGTGAAAGGGACATTCTTTTGGATTAGTTTTAAAGCTTATACACAGCTGGGCCATATGAGCAGGGGCCCAAGCATGGTGGACCCATGCGCAAAGAGCCAACATCTGCTGAAAACACCCACTGGAGCCTCATGAGTGGAGCCAGCTGGCAAGTAAGTCCTGTCGTTGGCCTGAGTGTCAAGTGTTGCTGGGTAAGTTGTGAATGAGAATCAGTCTGTCTCCTATTGCAAAATGGTGTGTGTGTGTGTGTGTGTGTGTGTGTGTGTGTGTGTGTGTAAGGGGGGGGGTTGTCATTCTCTTCTTCAGTGTAGAGGAAACCAAGTAGGGAGGGCTGGGCCCAGACAGAACAGTGATTGTCTTGGGAGACTTTTTCATTAAGCTCAAGGTAGCTCAATGGTCAGTGGAAGGAAAGAGGAAGTGGATTGGTGGCCAAGTACAGGGCTTTCAGCATCACACCCTCAGCCTCTTGCTGTGGTCCTTCCTACTCTATTACAAGTATTTTGTCCCTGGGTGAGTCCTAAGCCATCTCTACACTCCAGAGTCTCTCTTGATCCAATAGAGATGACCAGTCCCACCCTTCTGTCTCACTGCAGCATACAGGAAGGTTAGGTCAGCCAAAGACCTGTGGAACATTTATCCCATGTCCTGTAATTCATCAAAAATGCCCGGGGCATGGTTAGCCTTGTGCTTATTCAGTCTGAGGACACATACTGAGGATTGGGATATTAACAGGAACTAGAACAAGGGAAATGCCTGGTAGGTCCCTGGCTCCACAGCCTAGAAAGCTCTAGAAGGTGGAGTGTCCTCTCTTGTAGGTGGCCACTTGGCTTTCAAATTCCAGTCTCACCTCTGTCGAGGGTCTTGGCCAGGGACAGGAAAAAAGGGCTGTGATTCTCAATGCTGTCTGTGATGACAGAGAAACTGACCAGTCAGCCATACTCTATAGAAAACAAAATTAAACAGCCCTCACCCCTCCACAGCACCCTTAAAAACGAAATGGCACTGCCATTCTGCTCACTCCCCATGGAGCCAGTTGGCATTCAGTTTGGGAGATGTTTTTAGAGAAAGCAGGGAGCCGAAAGCCTAGCACTATTTGTCAACAGGAATGTCTTAAATCCCGCCTCTGTTTTCTTCAATTCTGCATTCGTAGATCTCCAAGATCCCCTTAAACATCCATTACCTTCCTCCCTCCTCCTCCTCCTCCTCCTCCTCCTCCTCCTCCTCCTCCTCCTCCTCCTCCACTATTTGTCAACAGGAATGTCTTAAATCCCGCCTCTGTTTTCTTCAATTCTGCATTCGTAGATCTCCAAGATCCCCTAAAACATCCATTACCTTCCTCCCCTCCTCCTCCTCTCTCCTCCTCCTCCTCCTCCTCCTCCTCCTCTCAGTTTCCTTTGTCCTCTTTGTCCTGGTGTCTGTTGGACCAAGAGGCTGGGAAAGTCATAAGCAGACTCGCTTCTCCTTGTTCTGAATTGCAACCGAATGGTTGTAATCCAAATTGGATTGGATTTTGAGTTCCCTCAATTAGCTGAGTCCTGCTGGTTTACCCCTCCACCAGGAGTCTCCAAGAGGCCTTACAACTGCCATTTTCCCTATGAGCTTCCTCTCGGGCACAATGATCTCAAGGAGAGAGAAAAGCGTCTGGGAATCTTCCCGATCCCATCATCCTCCAGTGTTTGTGAAGCTAGGCTCTTCGGAAGTTTCTAGCGTTCTCCTGGACCTTGTGACCTCATATCTCACAGTGCGCTGAGAACCTGGTCTTGGCCCCATTTGACATGTGAGAGAAAGGAGGTCGCAGGAGGAAGGACGGGAGATGGGGATGGGAAAGCAGTCTACATTCTATCTCCGTCTGCCATTGCCCGGCAGAGCCTTGCTGGGGAAGATCGGTTTCTGTTAACGTTGCAAGGGAACACTGCTCTCCCAGGGGCTGGTGGCTTGGCAGGGAGGCGGCCAACTGCTCAGTTGGTGGGGGAGATAATAATGCTTAGAGCTGTTTATCAACCATCTCTGGATGGCAGGCTCCGAATCCCTAATTAACTAAGGTCCGTGGGCTGCTAGTTCTTCTTAGAGCCGAACCGTATCAGATCGGGGACATGGCACACGGGTCTATCTCTCCCCAAAACCTGTGCTTGGTGCCTGATAAATAGAAGTTCCCAACGACAATAATTAATGAATGGAGGGAGAAGAAGGGGCAGGCTTTGTGAACTGCCCCAAATCCCCATAGCTCTCAAGAATGAAAGTCGATTTTGCTGCCAAAGGAAGCCTGTGTGGACAATGTGCCTCCAGGAAAGGTCCAGGGATGCTCGACTGTTCTGAATTTACCCAGGAACGCGGGGGCCTGCAGTCGTGGGCCACCTGGCACCCAGCTGTTCAGAGCCTCACAATCTGAGTATCCAGCTCTGACAGGGCCTGGAGACCAGCCGCCATAACCCTTTCACTGCCTACACCTTGCCGGGTCTACCCCATTTCTGGCAACAGATGCAGAATGGTGTGCCCAGAGCATCCCAGAGGGACCCGACTCCCATGACCCTTTTGTCTTCTGCCTCCGATGCCAGCTGACAGAATGAGGTCCATCCTGTTAATCAGGTCCCGGTCTTTGTGCATGCATCCCTTTTCCTAAACACCCTGCGCGGTTTTTACTCAAGAAAGACCCTCATGTCACGAATCAGCTTTAGTTTAACTCACCTGCCCCAGAAAACCTTCCAGGGCTCCTCCTCCCCCACCCCGGAGCTGGGTTCATTCCCTGCTTTCATTCGGGGTGCGTGGCTACATCGCCCTCTGGAAGACACATGTCCCATGATGCATTTCGGAAGGTTTCTATGTCTGCATCCAAGCCGCCTGCTATACCAGGAGCTTCTTGGAGACCCGGGAAGAGACTACCTGATTTTTATCATCCAGGGCCACAGCAATGTCTGTGATACAGGAAGGGGTGGAGTGTAGACTTCATTCGTGATTTGCTTTCTAAATAGTAGAATGTTTACTGTCCCTCACCCCCTGAGCTAGGAGGCTAGTGTGATCATAAGTAAATTACTTAATGGGATCAGGTGCTTGCTAAAGGGAGCAGGGCTGAAAGCAAGCAGGAGGACAGAGATGGGCGGAGTGTACAGTTCCTTATACACCTTTCTTGTCTAATGGCAACTTCCTGTTCCCATCCTTCCCTCCTGCTTAGCTTCCTTGTCTGGTGACATGCTGCAACCTCCCATGTCATCCCGCCACCCACCCCCATCCCCTGCCAGGAATCTCATTGTGACCTCATCTATATGTCAGGTCCAATAGTTCCCCTGTCACTATGGAGACCACCACCCCAGAGTGATATTGAAAGTATCATCCAAATGCCCGGTTTTGTGCTTGGCCCCTGCACCTGCCTTGGAGGTCTGGCCTGTCTTCTGCCTGTATCTACAGATGCCGCTGTGCGTGCTCCTCCTGCCCCGCCCTCTTTGCCACATCTGTGTGGTCTACATCCCTCTCCACTGCTGCATTGATGGCAGCATCTTATCAGCTGGGTGGGATCTCTGGGGCAATTGGCGTCTGTTTCTCACAGAGCTAGGGTCTAGTCTAAAGCGTTGAAATATTTGGTAATGGACTGCTCAACTTCCTGAAGGGTTGAGTTGGAATTTGGACCCTGTCACCAAAAAATATATTCTGAGACCCTATAAAAAAACAGAGGTTCAGGGTCACAGTTGAGATTTATTGATAACAGTAAGGCTGAATATTCCAGTGCTCAGAAGTGATCTCAGGCTAGTCATCCATCCACTCCAGGAGGATTTCTGAGGTCCTACTATGTGCATGCAGTGCACTGGATATGGATGCTATCTAGAGCAAGGCAGAAGTTGTTTTTATTTCAGAGAGCAAGCAGGGAGGCAATCAACAAAGGGGAGGATCAATCATGAAGAATTCAGTGCAAAAAGATGGAGTCCAGGGCTCAGGTGATGGTACAGGAGTGTGCACTTTAGACACTACAGTGGGCTGAACCTGGAGCTGACATCCCAGCAGTAACACTGGAAGAAGGAGCCCCAATGCCTTTAGGTCCAGGCATCCCAGGTAACAGCAAGTGCAAAGGCCCTGAGGTGGAAGCAAACTGACATGCTCAAAGGACAAGCGAACTGAACCCTAAATGACTGAGATGGGAGTTTGGATGGTGACAAGGCTCACCAGGTAAGATACAACACGGACTTTCAAAGTCAGGGGAATGGGGTAAAATGGACATTGGTGTTGAACAGGACAGATCCTGAAATCTCAGCTGTGTTACTGTCCTACTGTGTGGAAAAGTTCAATCTCTAGGGGACTATGAGAATTTAACACCTAATGTCACTTAGGGTGCATTGGGTTAGTAGCACTTGCCAAGCACTGGGTTCTTCCTGATGGCCCTCTGTAAACAGTGTGAAGAGAACCCAGATCCTGCTTCTGATCACACAGACCTCACCGATATACTAGTTTACATCCTCCATCCAATTTGCAATGTGAAGTCTCCATGTCCTAGATACAGTCCTGGTGGGGACCACCCACACCCACGTCTCTGACCATATCTCTCTGTATGCCCCACCAAGAGACCTTCAGTTTCATTTTGCCAGGCAAAGGTCACCGGGTCCATGTGCTTACCCACAAGCCATCACTGCGAGTCCTGAAACTGCTATAGCTTTCTACCATGGATTCTTCATGACAAGATGACCTCTTTTTTGATACCCTGCCCTACTAGATCTCTGAAGCAAGAACATATCTGTCTTGCTCAGGGAGGGTAGCCATATCCAGTGCAGTGGGTACACATAGTAGGGCCTCAGAAACACTTCTGGAGTGGATGGATGACGAACCCAACAGTATTTCTAAGTACAGAGTACAGCATCATCTGGCTTCTTGTGTGGCATGAGAAACACACAGAAAGAAACCTGGGCTGGAGAGGTGCTCCCAGAGAGGTGCTCCCCAGACCACAGCCAGCATAGGCCTACAGATTAGCAAACTCACCTCACCTCATATGCTCAGCTCATTAAACCTTCAGTACATCGCAGGCTAAACCACAATCCAGCAGAGGTTAAGCACATCCACCATCCCCCAGGTGTGGAAGAACAACCCTAAGCTGAAACAAACCTATGCAAAAGAAGCTCAGAGACAGATGGAACGACTGAGGCTGTATGCCGTCATAGGATACCTCCTGCACTCCAAGGAGCACGTGGCTTAATGCACCGACAAGGGTCTGACTGGTTACATGGTGTCTGTCTTGAGAACGACAAACTTCATGGCTAGAATTCAATGTCGAACTGAAGACATGAAGGATTCTGTATCGCTCTGTATCCCAGTGGTTAATGTCTGGTTGTGTGGCAGGCTGCAGAAATACTATACAGCTTCAAAAGAGGGGACGTTGCTGTATCAAACTTCTATTTAAAGATTTTGGCCAGAGGAGTGTTTAAGTGGTGTTGGAAGGAAAGATGTGGGGACATTCTCAGGGCTGGGGCACTGGTGTTCTGAGAAGGAGAAACAAGGAAAAACGCAATTGGCTCCTCCTGCCCTGCTGCAGACTCTTTCTCTCAAGCATGAGAAAAGACCGTGAAGCTCTGTGACCCTTGGAAGCTGACTGTGTGTGCCTCAGGTTCCATGCAGCTCCGCCTTCTCAGCCTGCACTTGCCACTGTTCTGAACCTACTGCAGACAATGCTTCCTTGGGCTCTGGGAAGGGTACTTGTAGCACCCACATCTTACAGATGAGGAGACCGAGGTCCTAAGAGTTCGGTGTCGCTTAGTCACAGACACTTCACAAAGATACTACGGTGCCTCAGATCACCCAAGATCTTGGCCATGGTGTCACATGGCTTCCTGTGCTTTCTGGCATATCACTGCTGCTGGTTGCTGAGTGTGTGGCTCATATTAAAGTGACATTATCAAGGAACAGAGAGGGGATATTGCCTTGTCCTGGGTCACAAAGCCCACGAGTGACCTAAGAGGAGTGAGAATCACCATGGTTCAACCACAGGCTGCATTGTGACCAACAGAACAGCACATGGAGGGATGTTTCGCTGGAGGGTGTTCCTTAACTGTTTCTGTCAGTTGCTGAATGCAGTGTTGTAGTCGCTCTTGTGATTACTGCCAGACTTTATGCCGCCATATTACTCAGAGTACTGAAACTCATCCCCGAAACTTTGCTAATTGAGTCTCATTGAACTGAAAACCCAAAGCCACCATAAGAGAAGGCAGTACCTGTTTTATCAGCATACAGAGGCATCAACAAATACATTCGTAAGGTTTATGTTCACTCAAATATTGCTACAGACAGGTTTGATGTAGATATGTGTGTATCTAGGGACCATGTTTGCTCTTGCTTGTCGATTTGATTGGACTTGGAATCACCTAGGAGATCTAGAGTATATTAGCAGGGGATTTCCAGAGAGGTTCTACTGAGGAACTTGTCCTGAATATGGGTGGCCCCATCCATGGGTTAGGGTTGGAACTGAACCCAAAAGACAAAAGAAGAAAGCCAGGTGGGTGACGTCCCCTTTCTTGGTTTCCAACCCACAGCAAGATGCCTTCTGCTGCCGTTTGGCAAAAGCTGGCTCTATCACTGGGCCTCACCCACTGACAGGGTGTGAGCTGAACCATACTTCCAAATAAACCCTTTCTTCCCTTAACTTGATTCTAGAAGGTCTTTTGTTACAACAATGAGAAAATTAACACACATATGTGCATAGCTAAGGAGGGGGAGGAGGAGGAGGTAGAGGAGAAGAGATAAACCATTTAAAATGAAGGCATTTCAGACCAGAATCTGTTGTCACTGTCAAAAGTGTTGATAAAGAAATCCTGGACTTGGATGTGAATGAAGGAGTAGGGGGCAGGGAGAGTTAGCTATGATTTTTTTCTCTTCCTGTGATTCTCTGCCTTGTTAAAAAGTCAGGCAGAAACAAAGACAGTGGGTCAGCGTGCATGGACAAGAACCCCTTGACCTAAGCAGGGCCATTTTTGTGCTTAGGATCTTTCGTCTTAAACCCTGGACCATGGTGATAAAATCTCTATCATGAGAGCTGGTGGGCAGAATTAATATGTTTTAATTTTGTAAAGTGCCTTGTCACAGCTCCAGCCATATGAGAGCCACTCAAAAAATATTAATCCATCTTTGATGGAAGATGAAAAGAAAGGGGTAGGTGTCGGCCTTGAGTACTGATGGGCAGAGCATCAAAACCTCTGGGGTGATAGATGGCCATGGACTTTCTGAGGACCGTGTCACATAGTGTTGTCCTTGAGGAAGTCAGATAATAGAAAACGTCTCTATGATGTCCTGCTAGGAGATGAAATGGGCAGAGGTTTGCCCCACAGTGTGCCTAGATGCCAATCTTCTATTCTGCCTCTCGATATTTTATCCAGAATATTATTCCAATGAAGATTATAAATCACTCACTGATGCAGTGGTGCACAGAGTCCTTAGTAATGGAAACTTTTGCCTAAGCTAGATTCTGTTAAGCAGGGAGAACAACATAGGAATGGGTGGAGCCAAGGACCGGCTATGCTCTGGGGCAGGATGCAAGAGACAGCCACACCCCCATCAGGATGAAAACTGCAGATGTCCAAGGATGCAAGAGGTGGCTCCCAGCTGGTGATAAAGGGATGATAAAGGATGGATGCTGTCCTTAAAACATATTTTACATGAAGGAATACATGACTGCCAGGTTCCAGAGTCTAAATGTCATTACAGGAGACAATTCTCATAGATGAAAACATTGACTATATAATATAATATATATATATAAATGTGCTCTTTTTTTTTTTAACATTTTGGTTCATGTGTGTGTGGTGTGGGGGGGTTCTGTCATTATTTACTTCCACAGGAATATCCAAGGTATCAGGTAAAGTGATCCTCCCTTAAAAATATGTGTGGTCATCGCCTGCCCTGGAGCCCTGTCTGAGCCCTGGGCTCTGGCTTACCTTACTGGGTTCTTACTCGGGACTGCCTGGTGGTTCTTGCCCTGTGCAGCTCCAATCAGCTAGGCTTTCTGATGCCCTGGGATTTGCAGACATACCCCTGTGGCTCAGGTCAGCAGTCTCTATCCCTTCTGGGTCTCCTATATTTGTAAAACACACTCATACTTAAACATGTAAGTCTGCCTCTTTCTGTGTCTCTAGAATCATCTGTCACTCTCCAACCAGGTCCTAGCACCTATTAGGAAGTCACGGAGAGACAGTCTCCCAATCCCTCCACCCCCTCCTCTGTACTTCTGATACAAATCTGATCTCTTCCTACCATTCTTCCCAAAAGTCTGACTGAGGTCACCTTTGCCCCTAGGACCCAATGTCACATCTTAGCCACATCCAGCAATCCATTCCCACTCTGGGCCAAGTCTCCCTCTGAGTCCCTGCCTCAATCCCAGCTTGTACTGGACACCAGCTCCAGACTGTACCTTGCTCATGTCCTGAATGACACAGATTGGCTCTCAGACCCACCAGAAAGTCACTGCAGCCTGTCCATCTCCAGGGTGAGTCCTTGAGTTCCTCCTGACCTCTGTTCTAGGTTGTCACTCAATACATTCTGGCACCAGTCAGATCATTCACAAAGCATCTATGCTCCTGAACAACCGTCTCCGTGTCTCGCGAGCCCGGCAGTCACTTCGGCGCCTGCCACTGTTCTCTCTGACGAGTACCCACATAGTTTGATAAATTCAATCAAAACAGAGCTTTGTTCACAGCAGAGAAATCCCCCCATATACCTTCAGAGTTGAAGAAAGACATCCCTCAACCCTACTTCACAGATATGGAGACAGGCTCAGAGAGGAGGTATCTCTTCTGCCCGGGATGGCCTGGCCCAGGCCTCAGATGTTGTTCCAGGACACTCTGGTGGCAGCATTTCTCTCTCCTTTGTTGATGCTGAGCTCTGGACCAGGCTGCACAGCCTCCTAAGTCTCCAGCTTCCTCTCCCTCTGCTGTGTGCAGGCTTAGAATCAGCGCAGGAAAAGACGGAGATTTAGTTGAGTTAAAACAGCAGAGTATAGAATTGGGCTCCCTCCCTCACAAAGGCTGTCAGGGAGTGCTCAAGGTCAAGAAAGTAATGGATGTCTGGCTCAACTCTGACCCTTGTTCCAGGGTATTCTGATCTAACTTGCATTCTGTTACCTGTGTGGACAGTTCCCTTGACTCATTCACTAGACCATAGATCCTAGAGGACTCTCTGGGGTCCCATCCATCTATCCATCTGTCAAATCCATCATCCATCCATCCATCCAAACCATCCATCTATCTACATAGATATCTATCACTCATATCCTCTATTTCTATCACCAGGCAGTGGCTCAGGAAAGAGCAAGGTAAAGAACAAATCACCTGGTGCATCAAGCCACCCACAGTAGTATGTGGACTGCCACCTCTGCTCTTACCATCCCTCCTGCCCCAGGATGACGTCACAACTATCCCATTCCAGAAATAAGACTGTCTTCCTGAGGGTCCCCACTCCCCCAGCCATGAGCTTCAGCAAACATTCAAACCTAGCTCTCCTTGATCCCAAACCTCGAATGTATTAATCCACCACCACTATGGACTAATAATACTGTCCACAGTTTGTCTTTTCCTAGATCAGTTTCTGCAGGAATGAAAGCAGACCACCTTCAGTCTCTTGAACCCATTTCTTTCAATCTATGATTTGAAGAAACTTGAGGCAAGAAATAAACATACCTGAAGCTAATGCCAGAATCCCCCAAGATGTCAAAAAAAAAAGCCAGGAGCCAGAGTGGGCCTGGGGCCCACATGGGCCATACTTAATTAATGTAAAATCTTGTCTTTTATTTCCTTTTGTTGTGGCTGCACTATTGGCTTGTTCTGTCTAAAGAGAAAATATTTAATTGGCTTATTTACCCAACTATAGATGTATTCAGTACTATTTTTCATCCCATGAATTAAATTACTTTATTTATGCAATTCGCTCAGTTCATTTAATTTAATTTTGTAGTTATAATATAGGGAACACACTAACTAGACTCCTCCCTCTGGGACGGAAATGGGCAAGTGTTTTGGTTCTGAATTAACAAGCAGCAGAACTGATATTTATAATAAATCATCCGTTGTTAGCCATCCTGATAATTATTGTTTGAATGGACTAAAGCAGACATGGGCACATAACAGACACATTGTTGGCCTTGACTGGGGCTCTGTTCTTTGTGCTCATAAACAACCTAAAGCAAAAAATTCAGAGAGGACTTCCCTCAAATAGACTTGTCTGTTAGACACGAGCTGAGAACTTACTATGCACCTAGCATCCAGGAAGCTGCTTCTGGTGACCTTTTATTATTCACATTGGTCTCCCAGCTTCTACGAGATACCCAGGCCCCCAGGAAGCCTTGCAGACATCCTGTGCCCTGGTAGCACTGGCTTCCCTCTGACTGCCTTGTACCTTGGCCTGCAGATCTGCTCTACATACTGACAACGGTAAGCACACTGCAGCTATACGCCTAGACTATGCCAACCTTCGACTCCAATGACTGGAGTGACTGGAGCTCTTTCCCCTCCAGCCTCCCTCCCCTCCTTAGTGAACTCTGGTATAGCACTCAGCATCCAGTTAGCTTGCATTCCACTTTAGGCAGACTGTCCTAAAATGTCACAGGTAGAGTTCATCCCGCTACTGCGATGTTAGGTGGGACTTTCAACTCAGCGAAGGATGATCTATCTACCTTAGGTTGGTCTGCGAGTGTTATCTTTGGGGACAGTTTTGATGGCCTCACCTGATATGAGAAGACTGGCCCTCTGCTTGATGCTGCCCAGATGAAAGGAATCTTCTGGCCTTCACTTTTATTAGCAAATTCATTTACCCGGTTGCTGATGATGATGCCTTGGCTGAAGGACCAACCTTTTCTGGGCTTTCTACAGGAATAAATGGCCAGCGGCCTTCCAGGGATTCCCCCAGGTCTTTGGTACCTACTCTGTGGATGGAGCAGCTACCAGGTTCACTCCAGTGTGACACAGATACTTGACTGTCCCAATCATATAGTATAAGCCAATTGAATACCCTGCCATTTACTATGTATTCATTCTGTTTGTTGGTTCTGTCCCTCTGAAAGACCCCAAGTAACACACACTACCTTTCACTTGTATGATCAAAGTCTATTAAACATGATTCCCACACACACACACCCAGCACTAGTGGATGTCAGCCCGGAGGGTAAGCCTTGGTCACTCCTACATCGCCTCTCCTCCCTACTCTGTCACCTGAAGTCTCCACATCTCTAAACTGGGATTGACAGTAACACCTTCTATAGAGAGGCATTGTGCTGAGCCTAAAGAAAGGCTCCAGAGTGTAAAGGATGACATGTCAGTGCTGGTGAGAGGAAGCCTCTGACAAATTTGTCACTTCCTGTTTATGCTTCACACCCCACATTGCATTACAAGGTGCTGGAGACCCGAGATTTTTTTTTTCTTCCATTTCGTCTTGGGACTCCCAGGTAATAGCACAGTACTTGAGCAAGATCATTTTCTCTTCCATAAATACACATTTCATGACTCACAGAGACTATAAAGAGGCTGAGAAACCCCAAAAAAGATGCATCTGAACAAAAAAAATAAAGGGGGGAGAGGAAAAGAACATCAGATACTGCAGACAAAAAATCCTTTTAATAACTTCTGTGGAGGTTCTTCCCATATATTGGAAAACCAGACTGACTTGGAAGGAACACATGAAGATTATCACTGAGAAGTTTTGTTTAGCTTTAGATGTTTTGAAAGATTTATTTTGTTTCATTTTACTTTATTCTGTAATCTGAGTGCTTTGCTTGCATATACATATGTGTATCATGTGCCTGGATGGTGTCTACAGAGGCCAAATGAGGGACTGGAGTCATAAACAGTCATAAGGCACCAAGTGGGTGCTGGGAATTGAACCCCGGTCCTCTGCAAGAGCAGCCAATGACCACTGAGCTATCTCTTCAGCTTCTATTTTATTTGTATTTTTAACCTCTATATACTTCTATTTCCATAGATTTAACACAGTTTGTCATCATAGAGTCTTGACAAGCATAGAAGATATAGATTGTGGGTTCCTAAGCCAGATGAGGGATGGTAGAATGCTGCCCGTACCCCTGACAAACTATCAGAGAAAAGAGCAGGTGTGGGGGCCACTCCCTACCCAAATCAGGCCTGGGCCTACTCAACCTCATAGAGGCAAAGGCCCTTCAGGATAGAGCCAGTTAGGCTTCTGGGTTTCTAGACAGAGAACTGGCTTCTCAGAAATCATGTGACCAGCAGTCTGTTAATCTGATACTGTTGGAAAGTCCCTCCCTCCTCCAGCAAGTTTTGATATTTGAATTGGTGTGTCATTAACATTTGCCTGTCTTCAATCAGGTCCGGATATGCAAATTAGGTGCATTTTCTCCCTTGTCCTTTTTCCTCCCATCTCCCCTGACTCGAGCTCTACTAAATTAGCTCTACCATTTCAAAAAAGGAGCTGTCCTCCAACATAGTCTCCTGGATCGCTTATACCTGCTGTACTTACTAACACAGAGACCCTGATCCCTGGCTCCGTTGCACCCTGAGAACAACAGCATGCAATGAGGGACTAGGGACAGGGGACCCACATACAATGAACACGCCATTGAAGAAACAAGTTATTGAATGAGTAAATGAGTCAAAATCGGGTGATCAAATATAAGGGTTCAGTATGTGGATTATTGTAGAAAGTGTGATAAAGAACGGATTCTAAGTGTTGGTCACTGTAGGCTCAGCATCCTTGAGACTCTGGTCTCTGTGGCACTAAATCGGTAAATAATGAAAGTATTAAACTTCATGATTGGACACCTAAGTTTTTACTGGTTTGCCTCCTGTTCCTCACTCAACAGCAGTTGTAACTCTATTCATACCTTCTGATTGGTCAACTGTGTGGACCAGTCAAGAATTTAACCTATGATGAAGACCCTTCTTTTGGAACTACACGACACCATTGATTTATTTTGTATATTTGATACATTAACATGCAGAATAAATTTGTATGTTGGTGGGAGCATTTTTTTTTTTGGAGAATTGCATGTGTAAATACCATATTCATACGATCTTGCCCTTTCTCCCTCACTCCAACACCCCTGTGTTCTCCCTCTTCTGTAATTGTTATTCCATATAGGTTTTCAGTTGAAAAACAAGTTTCCCTGAAAAGGATCAAGGCCCTAAGTTTTTCCGGCCCCTCATCATCTCCACAGAACACTGTATCAGTTACCTTTCTCATGGCTGTCACCAAATACCTTGAAAGCCAAAAGAGGAAGGACAGGCTCATTAGTTCATACAGTTTGAGGGGACAATCTGCTATGGCAGGCAGGAGCATGAATCAGCTGGTCACACTATGGTCAGTAAAAAAAAAAAAAAATGAGGACAGGACCCCCCTAGGCACACCTCCCTGTAACTCACTTCCTCCCGGAACCTTCTCAAACAGTATCATCCAATAGTGACCAAGCACTCAAGTGTGTGACTCTACAGGAACACTTAAACCCCAACAAACACACATCTGCCCAGTGAAAAGAACAAATCTCAGAGCGGAATTATGAGACCAAGACAGAAACAATGTACCTCGCAGGGCACGGTCTCTGTTTTCAGTTAAGAGAGCGAAGAATAATTCCTAGTCTGTTCTGTGTTAAGTCCTTGCAAGTTAAGGTTCCTCGTGATAATCAAGAAATTCCTGCTTGTCCTGTGCAGGTTAAGGTTTCTGCTTGTAGCTAAAGAATACGTTCCTGTGTGTCCTGGGCTAAGTCCTTGGGAGCTAAGGTTTCTATTTGTAATTAAGGATAAGTTCCTGCTCCTTAGAGCTGGTGTAAACTGCTTGCGACCCCATTCATGTGAACTATATCCTTAACCCTGTCCCTTCCCTTGCGTTGTATCTATCTAACAATGCCAGTGGGTTCATCTAAATGCTGTTATGTCACCTTGATTAATTGGAGGCAAGTGTCTAGCAGACTAGGGGACATTTCTAGAGAGGATTAACTAAGAGGTACAGCCCCAACTGCATATTGGTGGCCATCCCATTGAAGGGTAGAGAATGAAGCCAGTGAATATGGGCATTCTCTCTTTGACTTTCTCTCAACTCTGACGTGAGCTGCCCTTCACGTGACCTCTGTCTGACAGACTGAAAACTCTGAAATGATGAGCCAAAATAAATCTCCCCTCCCGTACATCTTCTGTCTGAGATGCTTTGGTTTGGTAGCAAGTAGCTGACTCATCCCAAAGAGTGATACTTTAGCATTTGAGGGGATTGGTGTCTGTCAGATGATGGTTGGAACACGTGACTCAGAAATATTTAAAATCAGTCTGTAGAAGAAATTTGGAAAACCTTGAGTGGGAATTCACTGGGTTGTTCTAGTGACAGCCCAGAAGGCCATGATACAGAGAGGAAGGCAAACAGCAAAAGTCGACCTCATAAGGTTGCCCAAAGGAGCAAGGGTCCTACCTGGAACTGGCTGGGAGAACATCTATGTTATACTATTGTTGAGAACTTGTGAATTCCCAGTAGGTTGTCCTTCAGGGGAGAATACAGGAGACTATAAGAATGAACCAATGGTATCTTCTGGGAGGAAGTGACGTCAGAGCGTGAACCACTGAGGAAAGTCACAGCAGTGAGCAGAGCCAGCCCAGGACAAAGGTCATGTGGGATGGGGCTGGCAAGACCACTGATTTGTGGCTTAAGATGTCCAGAGTTCCTGTCCTACTGATGTGTACCCAGGATGACAGGCCTGGGACAATAGGACACAGTGTTTGTCCTGCTTGCTCCTGTCCTCTGTGTTAGTCTGAGCCTCTTCCTTGAATGTCTCCATTATTGTCTTCTACAGTGATGATGTTTACATTCTTCATCATTGTGTTATAGAAGAAAAAAAAATGAACACATACAAAAATAAGCAACACAACCTTAAAGAGTTATAGGGTTCACACCTAAGGGCTGGAAGCACATACTTCAAAGAGTTATGGGGTTCACACCTAAGGGCTGAAGCACATACCTTAAAGAGTTATGGGTTCACACCTAAGGGCTGGAAGCACATACCTTAAAGAGTTATGGGTTCACACCTAAAGGCTGAAGCACATACCTTAAAGTGTTATGGGATTCACACCTAAGGGATACAAGCAATACCTTAAAGAGTTATGGGGCTCACACCTAAGGGTTTTGCTTTGAGGCACAAAGGAGACTCTGCACTTGAACTTTTGGACTAAGGCCCACAGGCTGTAGTGTATTGCCCATGATGCTGAGAAGCCCTGCTCTGAACCTCTGTGGTCACCTTGCTGGCTCCTACTCAGCTCTCAAATACCTTTTTATAACATTTATTTGGGAGGGAAGGTACATTCCACAGCACACGTACGGACAGCCTGTGGGAGTCAGTTCTCTCTTTCTGTCATGTGGATAGTGGTGATGAAACTCAAGTTGTCAAGCGTCTTTATCCACTGAGCCATCTTGCCAGACCATATCATAGTTTCTTTATGTTCCATTATCCTTCCTCTTAAACACTACTTGGGATGAACCTGGCACCAAGATTTTTTTTTTTCCCTCTTGAATGTTTCCCTCTATGGTTACTCTGTGCTCTACAGTCCTGTGAGGAGAAATCTGATATCAATGTGGTTTTCATTTCTTTGTAGGAAGTCTGGGCTTTGTGTGTTTTTCCTTTGAATTTCCTCCTATAGTATGTTGGATTTTCTCAGCTGTTGTGTGTGGCCCTTTTCTAGACGGCACAGGGCAGTGCTTGGAACAACCACACATGTCCTAGCTGCTCCTCTGCTCTGCTCATGCTCTTCCTGGAGATGTACTACCTCTGTCTCTTCACTGGGGACACACCACCTCTGTCCTTCACTCCCTGGTAGTTCTTATTTTCATAAGGATGCTTGCTTCTTCCCTTGTTCGGCACATCTTCTACGGTGCTATCTTTGTTTTTTTCAAAGATGAGTTTTGATACACAGAAATTTCTGACCCTTGGTATTATTGTTTTCTAGAAAAATCAAAATCCCTTTCTCCAGAGCTTCCATTTTCCCCTAGTGGTTGCTCATTCCATCCTTTGTTTATTTGAAGAAATTAAAAACATTTTGCATGTCCCTCTACAATCACTGGGAGCCTCTTCCTGTTGGTATCAGGCTCAAACCCAGTGACATCACATCTAGGCAACCTCTACATCATTGTCAAGGCAACCGCCATACACTCCCAGAATCCCCACCTGGCTACCTCACCTTTACCTGGGAAAGGCTACGTCACCGTCCATATAAAATAGGCAGAACTCCCTGACCTCTCTCTCTTCCTCTGTCATCTTCTTCTATTTCTATCCCCCAACCTTTGCCCTGAATAACCCCACCCCTTGGAACTGTTTAGTCTGGTGTTGTCTGTTCTAAGATGCTTGCAGAGTCTAACACTTCCTCCTTCTGGGCGCAGACTTTTTGTTCTGTCTGTCTCTCCTGAGTTTCTTTGCCCTGATAATCTGTGACTGTGACTTGATTATGAGGTTGTCATTGCCCTGGCCTCTTTGTCTTTTCTGAATTCCAGGAACTCCCAGGATCTCTGCTGTGCCCTTTAAAAGTCGGTTTTCAATGAATTTCAGTTCAATTCCCTCCTCACAAAGAGGGTTTATCTCAAAGCAGTCCCTAACCTCATTGAGGCCCTGGACCCTGGCATGTACAGAGGGTACCCCTCAAGGCCCAGAATTGAAGACTTCAGCCATACCCTAGAGAGGCAGATGAGGGGAAATATGAACTAGAAATTGCAGATACCAGGAAGAATCCCTCAAATCACTGTAGATTTGTAGTATCTATATATCCTTACTCCAAGACTCTTAGATGAACCTCCTCAGGTCCAGCAGCAGTGACTCCCCTGGGGATTACAAACACCCTTCTTTCTGGGGTCTTCTTCCACCTCTGACGTCTGAAGCGGCCATTGTCACATGCTTGCAAGTTTCATGTTAATAGACCTGAATATTGCTTCCCTATTCCCACACAGACTCAGACAAGCAGCAGACAGTATTATTCCAGAATCTTCTTTTTTGCTCAGTCCCTGAAATTGAACATCTGTCCTCAAGCATGTTAGGCTACCACTGAGCTGTATCCCCAGCCTGACCCAACCTTTTTTTGGGGGCACTTTGTAGTTTGAGATAGAGTGTCGTTAGATTGCACACACTGGCTCAAATCTGCCATCCTTTCCTTCCTCTTCAGTGTCTCAAAAATAGCTGGAATTATAGGTTCTGTGTCACCAGGCCAAACCAGGATAGCCTATCAACCATAATGAATGGAAGCAGTTCTCATTTTGTAAGCATGGTGGAGGGGACCCTACCCACCTCTCATACATGCTGTAAATGAGACAGATGTTCTGGAAGCCGCTGTGTCTAAAAACGGGGAGGGGAAATGGTCAGCTCATCTTCTTTTACATTATAGGAAAACCTCACAGAGTCAGTCAATGAGAGAAAAGGAGATTAACTTGGGGAAACACAGATTGCTGTGGACATTAGTGCAGGGAGACGCTCCATGAGAGAGGGGCTCTGGGATAAAATAACCTTGGAGATGCTGCCGATGCAGCATCCTCTCAGGGTTCCAAATACACATCTGTGCACGGCAGGCTAAGAAGAGCCCTGCTGTAAGACACTGACCTTACTATTTTTAAGCCTCGTATTTACAAAACACTCATCATCAAAGCCTCTTTAATATAGTGACTAAGGACGTGTAAGAATGAGCACATGGGGCCCTCATTAAGGAATCATGATTTTTCTCAAAAGACCAAATCATGCTAAATGGGTCCTTACTAATCCCAGACAGCGCACAAGGAGAAACCTCGGCTCATAATAGCCAAAACGTCCTTTGACCAACTATATTAATGGAATTGCAACCCAAAATGGGCTTATCTTGCTTCATAGAAGATCATAAATAAAATCGTTTTTCACACTTCCGAATTCTTGGAAATACCACTTAGCGGAGGGCCTACCAGGGAGCGTTTTATAAGCCTTCCTTTGAAGATTTGTTTTTATTATTTATTTATTTGTGTGTGTGTGTGTGTGTGTGTGTGTGTGTGTGTGTGGTGTATGTGTGTGTGCACACGCCATATGTAGGTAGGTGTACCACATGTAGGTGGTTGCCCATAGAGGCTAGACTTGTCAGCTCTCCTGAAGCTGGAGTCGCAGGTGTTTGCAAGCCGCCAGATTGGGGTGTTGGGACCCAAATCTGGACAAGCAGCAAGTGTCCTTAACGCTCTGCCTTCTCTTCCTACTTTAAAAAGATGTTTAAGAAACGGGTTTCTGTGACTGATATGACTTTGAATACCAATTCTAACTTCACTGAGTCCCTCATCTATTCTGTAAACTAGAAACAATACCAACTGCAGCAGGATAGAAACATCTGGCCACTCAGTAAGTCTGTATTTCCATTTTCCGTGGTGACAGCATCCACCCAGGGCTGGAGTCTACTTCATGACAACCATTAATATCACCCTGGGTAGTAATAGCAATAAGCTGTAAAAGAAACTTTGCCTCTCAGACCCAAATAATATCTTACACATTACAATTCCATGTGACAGTTCCCAGAATATTGAGCTAGGAAAACATCTAACAGGTCAGGTAATGAGAGCCTCTCAATTTGGGAGCTATAGAGACAGGCCCAGAGACAACCCAAGGTTTGCCAGAGACCAGAGGCTGATGGTGCCTAGGGCTGGGTCCCTGTAGCTGCTCACCCATTGGTTCCACAGGACATGATGGATTTACAAGAAAGAGAATTTCAAAACTTCACCTTTCTTTGTGCGGATCTTAAAACACTAAAGAAGAAGCCTGGCCACATCCTGCCAGTCACTAATGTCACATGACCTTCTTCAGCCTCTCTGAATGAATGGGGTTCTGCAGTGTCTGGAATAGGCCACAAACAGAATGAATGTTTGCTCAGTAGCAAATGCTTTTGTCACTTAGCTGTCTTCTTGCCTGGAAGGCTGGGCCAGGAGTTGTCAGCACCCATCTTTAGGAGGGGTACATGCTTGGGGTGTCTATGTCACCTGGAAAGCAAGCTCCAGGCCCACCATGTGTGTATGTGAGATGTCTCCGTGTATTTTTAGAAGGGCTTTTTTTTTTTTCTTTTAGGATGGAGACAGCCAAAATATTTTTACTGTACAGCAGACACTGTTTTGTGTTGAAGTGTGGGGAAGGAAGAGAGCGAGGATGTTTGAGAGCAGATCGTGGATGAAAATGGCGAATGTCTTCCAAGGCCTGGAGGGCAAATGTGCTGTACTCTCAAGGTTCAGTGAGCCTCCAGCTGCCCCGCTCTAGACCTCCGATCTGCACAGTAGTGAGCACGTTGGGAAAGAGCCCTGGAAATGAGGCTCAAAGACAAGCGATCTCAACAAGGGACACAGGAAAGCCACGCCATGTGAGGCTGAATGACATGGAGAGTTCCAAGAACAGAAGTTGGAAAGGACCCTGTCTCAACAGGTGACAGCCTTCAAAGCAAGATCTCTCAGTTGAGGATGGAGCCCTGTGAGCAAAGGTGCTTTGACATGCAATCCTCTCTCTTCCCATTGGCTCTGCTGATGGGTGCAGTTCGAATGATAGCTCAAACCCTGTGAGCTGGCACTGTTACTGGATTGCACAGACGAAGAAGCTGGGGAGCAGAAAGTCACTTAATTTGTGAACAATAGAGGTCTGGCTTCTTGGGAACACATCGATGGTGCTTTCCACATACATATGCTAAAAATGGGGTGTAGGGCCAGGGTTGAGTAGCAGGGAGGGAGAGCTGAAGTCCTGGTGGGAAGATGGGTGTGAACAAGGTCTAAGGTGGGATTCGGGAGGAGTAAAGGCTCCCAGAGCAATGAGTTTAGGCTTCGTGGGCTTTTCTGTTTTCATTTATTTTCACCTTAGTTGATTTTCTCAACTTACTGAAAATGGAGAAATAGTCTCACCCTGAGGGTTTAAAAAAACAGCTGTGTGACAGATTTAGACACTAACTCTTCTGACCAAAGGAGATGTTGGGAGTCCCTACAAGGCTATCAAATCAGAAGACAGCTAAAGGTCTGAGCTGGGAAGGAAGGGAACACTGGAGTCAATGTTACAGAGTCTTCAAGATGCAGGACTGGGCAGGGAGGTCCAGCAGCTGCTGGGTGGTGCGTCTGAGGGAATTTGCCAATGTCTCAAGTTGAAGCCGATCTTTCTCTAAGTCTCTGCCCTCGAAAGCTTTCTTCCTAGAGTCTATTGGCAAGAGCTGGCAGTTAAATGACTCCCAGTAGGATCTAGATGAAGATATCTGAGACTGGATAGTATATGGCAAGGCAAGAGAAGACAGGAGGACTCAGACAGGCCACACATGCAGGGACACAGCAGATGTTCACATGCTGACTGTGGACCACCCTTGTGAAAGGAAATGTCCAGAGAAGGTCTGACGCCAACATAGCATGTGGTGTGACAAGGGGCACATGTTGAGGATGGGCTCCATCCAGTTGTAGAGCCTAGTGTTTTCCATTGCTTTGTACTTCTCCCAGATACTGTGGGTGAGCAAAGCCATCATTCTTATTCTTGGACCGTAGATGTAGTTCTATTGTGGGTGACAATTGAAAGCAATGCAACAGGACAATGTGGGAGAGATAGACAAAAACATGTACCACTCTGCTGTTCCCTGGCCACTTCCCAGCAGAGCCCTCAGGAAATGTCCTTACTCTGCTCAGTTCCCTTATCTGTAAGACAGGGATTATAATGGCAATGTGATAGGAGGAAGGAGGAGTTAGCAAATCTGAGAGGAGAATCTGACCCCGGGAGTGCTATCCACGTCTCTAGAGCTGCTACTCACAGTCACCAAGAGCCACTGCCTGTGTCCTATTTGGTCACTGATTGTGCACAGAGAGCCAATGAAAATGCCATGTCCCCGAATTTCTTCCTATGGAAAAATGAAGCTCCATGGCCTTCTCATCTTCAATAAAGAACAGAAGATAAATTCTCTTGAGTACTTTACCAAAGCAGAGGGGTCCCCATCTAGTTAAAGGGTGACAATAATGTCCCTGAAGGGAGCTGCCCTATAGGTATCCTGGAGCAAAGTCACTCTAAAAGGAAGCTAAAGAATGAGGTTTGCATCAACAAGACTCGGTTTCTAGAACCTTCCAATATGTCAACTACCCTCTGATGAACACTCTACCTGCTCTTTATAGAAAAGTTGGAAGTATCTCTCAAGTCACATAATCACCAATGATGTCTGATTTGACAGTCTCTGCCCCCCATGCTCCACTAGTTCAGGAGGACAGTGGGAAAACTGTCACAAGTAAAAAGAGCCTCTCAAGCCAGTCAGAGTTCAAAAAGAGTGCCTTGACATCTCCACCTGCCCCCTTCATCCATGTCACTTTGGATAAAAAGCTTTTATTGTCAGGGAGGCTTAGGCATGTGTCAGAAGACTTTACCAAGCAGACTAATCTATGTGGCAGTGCCCTTGGGATTGGATGGACAGGGCTACTCATACTGACAGTGGGACAGTATTCTTTTCAGTAAATTCATACTTGTCAAGTGACCATGAGAGAGCTGGGTGTCGAACCACAAAGTAGGTTGGTGAAGGTTGAGTGAACTAGGGTATCCTAGGACCCATGCCAAACCCTTCTTTACCTCAGCCTTCCCTAATGGACCAACTGCAAAATCCCACTTCTGTTCCTCAGGCCACTTGCTCATGAGCATAATGCTTCAGCTTCATGGTGCTTAAGATTCATTAGTGGAGTTCATAAAAATTCATCTGTTTCTCCTTACCTAAGGAGGACATGTTCCAGGAACTCCAGAGTACAGAGGAATCACAGATAGAGTCAAACCCTCTGCACACTGCTTTCCTCCAAGATAAAGTTCAATGCATAAATTAGGCACAGGAAAAGATTAACAATGACTATCAACAAAATAGACCAATTTACAGTATACTGCAATAAAGATTTTACTTTCATGCTTTCAACAGGAGGAAGGATTACTTCATACCACTTTTGGATATATAAATTCTCTGCACAACACTTGTACCCTGGGGCCAAAATTAAATGAAGTAAGGATAACTTAAGTTGTGATATCAAAGGCCTATCTTATAACCAGACTGCTAAGTTACTAATGGGTAGGCAATGTATAAAGTACAGATGCACTGTACAAAGGCTGATTATTTGTTGAGTAGGATGAGGCAAGATTATTCATGATTTCACTGTGCTACTCAGAACAATGTTCAATTTACAGTGTACCAATTATTTACTTCTAGAATTTTCCATTTATGATTTTGGATCCTATTGCATTCTAGTTACTAGAAGTAAGGGATGAGGTACCTCCTGCCTCATTAAAGGACTCATAGGAATGTGTATTTCTTTAAGGCTTATTCCTCAAGTGGGTTAGAATGCACAGGAAAGAACATTGGCCCAGAATTCCATCAGACCCTAGACTGATTCATAACTAATAAGTTATTACAAAGCTCAAAGAACTCAGGAAGTAGCCAATGTTGAAGCAGGAACATGGAAGGATTCTCATCTAAATCTCACTGAAACATCTCTGAGAAGATTACAGTTGAGATTGAGCCTGAGAGCTGGCCACAGGCAAAGTGAAATCTTCTGGGCAAAAGAAAACAACTCAAGTTTTGGAGACTTAGCAAGTCATAGAATGTTAGGATGCCAGCAGGATTCTGTAGATCTACCAAGGAAAGGAAGAGAAAGAAAGAAAAACTGGAGTCCAGGCAGAGAGACAAGCAGAACTCTAACATCAGGACCACGAATCTACATGAAAATGCTGGATTGTATACCAAGAGCCTAAGGGAGCCACAGTATTTAAAGTTCAGGGGATTAGATCATGTGAAGTTATTGTCACAGGGTGCTGCGAGACATGTTTGGAAGATGGTCAGCCCTATGCATCTGTTGCCAGGCATGAATGGTGGTAATAGGAAGGGACAGTAGATGTAGAAAGAGCACAGGTGAGGGGGACTTAGGAGGTGATGTCCACCAACTGGCAGATACAGGTGTGCAGGAGAGGAAGGTGCCAAGGTTGACATCCAGGACTAAGCCCAAGCCACTGGTATACAGGTATTTCCTTCCTATAGAAATAATCTGAGAAAGGAGAGGGAATCACAAGACTTAGGAGGTAAAGGAAATTGATGAGTCCCAGGAAGCTGTAGCTTATAAGATTTACAAGATCCTTTTCTAGGTTACACAAGTACCCATGATTGCTGTGAAGGAGATATTGTCTTCTATAGAACTGTCTGTAAGTCATGCACAGAACTCTAAGGATGTGAATTCTCTGAGTCATGTCCTGTGCTGGGGTGGGCTCTTCCTTGATGCAGCAGCCTTTGAGCCGTTTGTGTTCCTGCATCTGACCACAGTGACCCCTGGTTCACAAACCTGACCTTGGGCAGCATTGTTTCTTTGGTTTGTTGAAGGTACTCTATCTGAGGTGAAAAGTTGCTCGCTTTAACTTCCCAAAGAAAAGTCTCCAAACAATACTGAACATATTTGTGCTGACACCTGAATGGGGAGAGCAGGAGGCAGACCAACTGCAAGTTCTTCCAAGTCCTGGTCAGCAACTTGTCTGCTTCTGATGATGCGTGCTTGCCTGCCTGTGCATGGCTAGGTGCACAACTAGAGATGAATCTGAAAAAAAAAAAAAATTTGGTTCTGACCCCCCTGTGAGACATCATAAGGAAAACATGAGGTAGAAGATCTATGTGGACATGGAATTCAAAAGCAAGGGATGGAAAATGCTTGCTACTAGAGTGGTCAGGATCAATAATACAGACACTAACAGGAATTATAGGAAAGAAAAGAGAAAATGGGAAGGACAGAGGGAGGAAGAGGGGAAAGGGAGAAAAAGATGGAAAGAGGAAGAGAAAGCACAGGATGAGAGTTTAGAGAGAGAGAGAGAAAAGCTAACTTGAAAGCCTTCAGTGAAGGATTCAGACAGAAGATCTAATGAGAGTCAAGGTGAATTCAGATCTTGAAGCCAAGAAGACTGTACTGATAAGAACGGAAAGCCATGCCTAGACACACTATAAAAATGCTTAATGAAGCTTTGCCTCTGGAGGAAGCTGTTATTAATTACACAGTACCATCTATAGTCATCCTTAAATTAACACAGTTGAACCAGGCTAAGGGTAATTTATGGAACATTGCCATGGTGTCAAACACCTTATAAATATTAGCCATAAGAATGACATGGGATCAATTGTTTTCATTGGAAAGGCAAAGCTCTAACATCTCACATACATTATTTAATATTGACAACAGTTCTGGGCAGTAAGTGGTTCTCAATTATCAGTAGTTTTCAGATCAAAATACAATGTTAGAGCATTCAAGAGACTCAGTTAAGCTCAAACAGCCAACTGGTATACCTGGAATGAAACCCTCATTCCCTGGTTACTCCATGATACACCTCTCTATGCCAATGCCTGGGAACAAAAGAAAGAAGGAGAGAGAGGTATCAACCGTGCAAAGGCAGATAGACTTATCCCCTTGTGGCTGGGTAAAAAGTACTCTTTGAAACCCTATCTTTCCTGCTGCAAGTTGGTCTGAGCCTAGCCTAGTGGGAACCTCACAAGCACTCCTGGTCTCTCCAGACTTCTACATAATCTGGGGTCAACTACTTGAGAGCTTCCCCCACCTGATTTATGAATGCATTTGCTAGGCTTTGGTCATAAATCACCACCCCTAGGACATTTAAGTTGTGGTATTTATTGACCAAAGACAACTTGTGTTGAAAAAAAAATATCTTTTGAGATTTTGCCAGATAATCACTATGGGATATTTGAAAAACCAGTGTCCTCAGGTAAATGAAAGGCTGCAAGCAGTTGGTCTTGCTAGGGGGGAAAATTCCTCTGCTGTTGACTGTTTGAGAATCTTTTGTGCGTTGTCTATTTTAACAGAGCGGACTTTTTTTCATATCTGTCTCTTTCCCACCTCATAAGTTCATCAAGAGAAAACGGAGAAGAGGAATTGTCAAAAGACCTCTCCCTCAGGGCATAGGGAAGTTTTGATTCTTTTGAACCAGAACTTCAGGCCAAATGTGTCTCAGAAGCAGTCAGGTGGCAGAACACCTGGGTGAGTACAATGAAATACGGATGCTGTAGGCACAGAAAACCACAGATATGAATATGTGCAGAATCTGATACTGACGCCTGCTTCTAGTACGAACAAGTTAAACTTTAGAGAACACTATTGGGGGAAATTGAAAATGTCCATCAATTAGCTCTGCTTGTATGTCAGTACTTGCATGCCTTTTCATAGGATGGTGCAAACCTGGAAAACACTATTAAGACCAGAACAGTCAACTGGTATACCTTGGCCAGCACTATTAGGTCAAACATATTTTAAGTGCATCCCCATGCTTCCACAGATAGGAAATTTGGAATGAAGTGTGCTGATATTGAGAATGATGGTATGTTTTTCTTAGTTTAAGTTTTAAATGGGGTATTTCTGTGTAGCTCTAGCTGACTTGAAACTCACTATGTAAACCAGGCTGACTTTAAACTCATAGAGATTCTCTTGGCTCTGCATCTGAAGTTCTGGCAAGAATGATGGGGCTGTTAAGAGGTGGAACCTAGGGTATCATTACTTCATTGGGGCTTTACCCTTGGAAGGCCTTAAAATAGTTTTTGTGGGACCCACTCGTGTTTGTGTTCTGGCTTCCTGTTTTTGATCATGTGATCTCTGCCTGTCACATCAGCTTCTACCATGTGATGTCATCCACAGTAAGGTATTTACCAAAACCAAGTTCATGCTACTGGCATCATACCTTTGGACCTCTAGTAGTGTGAACTAAATAAACCTCTTTTCTTTATAGGGTCTCCCTTCTTTGGGTATTTGTTATAGTAATGAAAATCTAAGGTGATCAGTCTTCTCTGCTGGAATGAAGAGTGATGTTCTAAGTTGTAACATTACTAGAAAATCATAACTTCAAATAAGCATTCCAGGATATCCTAAGTCTACAGACTCATTAGTCATAGAAGAGAAGATGACATCTGAAAACACAAAAAACAGAGTCTCGAAAGGCACTAGTGGATTGGAGAGCAGGTGTCTCTTTTGAAGGAGACATTTATTCCTTTGGTCCAGGCTTCTGTGCCTTTGCTCACACAAGAACTCATTGCCTGACTATTTTCTTGCGGTCTGAACAGAGGCTTATTCTAATGCTACTAAACTAAATTTATTTTTTTTAATTTATATTTCAAAATACTTGTGTGAGCCAGAGCTGACCAGGAAGGGTCATCAGCTCAGCCACGGTCAAGGTCAAACAATTGCTGCAAGAATCCCAGAAAGATGTGGATGAGGGCTCAAAAATCTGAGGCTTTGAGGAAGCATCAAGACACTCCCACCCCCGACTTACCCTCAGTTCTGTCTGCCTTTATCCTGATACCCTCTGACCTGGACTTTCCCATGGTGTGCCCCCCCAACTTTCACGCCAAAGTGGTAGTTGTAAGGATTGGTGTTTAGTGCTGACGCTCACAGTCCCCACATCAGCAGTGTGACAAAAGCTGTCATCTCTAAATAGTAGAGCTCAGGTCTGCTCTCCTATTTCACCCAAAACTTCACTTGAGCAGGATGCTGCCATTAGCTTCATTCCTTAGGTCAGAGGAGCTGAAAAGCCAAGATGCCTGTGCAGAATCTGTCTCTTGCTGAGTGACAGAGCTGGGATCCAAAGCCCCTTTGGCTCTGAGGAGCCCTGCTCACTTCTGAATGTGCTATACCTAGCACCTGTGGCAGCTTGTTAATGCACTTGCCTGGGTTTTTACTGGGGTTCTCCTTAACTCACCTGGCCTTCACACACTCTGGTCTCCAGCCTCCAGGCTCACTACTGTTGTGAGTGTTTCATCTCAGTATTGATGGCTTGCATCAGCCCCATCCTTGGTTGCAATGAGGTATTGCCTATCTCTAAGCAGTGTATCCTCACTCACCGGACAGAGAGGCACATTCCACTAATTGTCTTTCAAGGTTTGTAGTCTCCTTGCCTCAGAGCATTTGTAAGTTCCCAGTAGACTGTGCTCCACATTGATCCTAGGAGCAAGTTGTAGACATCACTTGCCGGCCACTCACTTTACCCAGGTCTGATCACTTTCAAACCCCTATAGATTTATGCTGAAATGAGACTGGCCCATTTCTTTCTAGTATCTCTGTCATCTCACCAGCCCTGTCACCTCTGGTCTCTGCCTTGGAGCCTGAGATGTGTCTGCTAGCTGTCCGTTGTATTCTCCAGAATTCATCTGCCCTGACATTGTGGTATGATTGCAACATAGCTGTTCTAAACATTGAATCAGGTTGAGAAGACAGCTTAGTGAAGTGCTTGCCTTTCAAGCCCAGAGGCCTGAGTTTGCTGCCCAGAGACTACACCAAACAGCCAGATGTGGTAGCATATACCAGTAATCCCAGTACGGGGGAGGCAGAGACAGGAGGATCTTTGGGGATCACTGCCTAACCAGCCTGAGCTACTTGGAAGGTTCCAGTAAGGGACTCTGTCTCAAAAGAAAGAAAGAAAGAAAGAAAGAAAGAAAGAAAGAAAGAAAAGAAAGAAAGAAAGAAAGAAAGAAAGAAAGAAAGAAAGAAAGAAAGAAAGAGGACAGTACCTGAGGAATAACATCAGAGGTTGACCTCTGACCTCTATATGCACACAGACACACATGTCAACCTCTACACATAGGAGCTTGAACATGTATAATGAGTAAGTGTTTCTGTCCATCACTTGACAATCAGAACTCATCTAGAGAAAGCCATCGTTTGTCAGCTCACCCTTCTGTAGGCATGTTCCTAATATGGTGTTCCATGTCCATGCTCTCTAGTGGTCTTTGGATGCAAATAAAAGCCCCCATCCCGTATGAATTGACTCCTATGTATCTTTTTTGCTTGGCTTAGATTTCAGTTCAAAAGCCAAAAATACATGTGTGCATGACACACACACACACACACACACACACATACACACATACACACACACACAGAGTTACATACTAGGAAAGCTCTGGGGTCATCTTGCCCCCTTACTAATTTTGTAATTGGGATAACACTCACCTCCCTGGCAGCATTAACTTTCACAAGGACAAGTGACACTTATTTCACTCCTGGATTCTCAGAGCGTTTGCTGAGCTTCAGGGGGAAGGGAGTGAGTTGGGAAAAGAGGGCTCCTCCTTCAGGGGGCCATGAGAAGTGAAGTCTTTTATGTGTGGGTGAATTTCTTTGGCTGGAAACTCACAGGTATACCAGAAAGCTCACAGTCCTTTCACTTCGGAAAGGGAAATGGGCTATTTCAGATCCATAAGACCCATGATCAGGACAGTCTCACTCCAACCACCTGCTAACATGTGTGTGAGTTCTGTAATCTTAATCTCTGGAAGGTTAGATCAGATCATTCACTCGTATGCAAGTGTGTGTGTGTATGTACACATATTACATATGTATATGTGCATGGAGTGTATATACACGTGTGTTCATGTGCATATGGATATGCTTGCCTGTGGTACATGTGTGCAAAGGCAAGAAGAATACACCAGGAGTCCTGCTCCATCAGTCTCTACCTGATGCCCTTGACACGGGAATCTCAGTGGACCTGGAGCTGGATGGAGTATTTGTTTGTTTGTTTTATTTTGTTATTTATTGATATGTCTGGTTCGATTTTTTTTTCCATCTCAGCAAGCCCCTAGTGATCCTCTTGGATCTGTCCCTCAGTATGGATGTTACAGGCACCTGATCTATTATACAAGAGGGTTACAAATTTGAACTCAAGTCCTCATGAGCCCATCTCTGATACCCAATATATTTTACTTAGATTTCATTTTGCTGTCATGACTAAGCTCACTAGCCCCATGGATTTGGACAGTGTCCACCGAGTGTGACACCCACTTGTCACATGTTCATCAAAGTCATTAGAACGGACCCCCCCAGTGTGTATTCTGTCTGCCCACTCCGTGGACTACTGCTTGTTTCAATCCAATACATGAATCTGGATGACTTGAACTAAATTATAGTCTTACTAGAAATACATATATCTTTACCCTGACAGTCTATGTCTGGTAGCTGTGAGCCGTGGCTACCTGTGGTTTTATTGAGGGTGACAAGGGAAGAGGTCCTAACCTTTCCAGGTGTGTACATGTACACCACTGACCATCGCTTGAGTTTGTAGATGGTGCAGCTCTGATGGGTTTGCTTGGGAGTGAGACTTCCCTCAGGCCTGGAAAACAGGCAGGAGAGAGTGCTCAGTATCCTGGGACTTCTCTGGCAATTGTTCTGCCATTCCTAGGCAACTCTGTAATTAGTATGTGACTTGCAGAGGTCTCTCACTGAAACCCACAAATAAAACTCGCCACCTCCTGGTGATGCCTTTTCTGTCCCTTTCCAGAGGAACAATGCATTTGAGTGACCTCTTAATGCATCTCTCATTCTCTTTCCCAGATAGCTGGATAATTATTTATTTTGTTGTCTAATTAGTTAATTAGGCTGGTGTTGTGTTTTAAGTTGGAAATCCTGTTGTTTGGGTACTAGAAAATGGCTTTTTGTTTGTTTTGGTGTTCTGTGTGCTTTTTGTATTTTTTTTTATCAGGGTAATGGGGTCTTATTAATTGAGTGGCTGGCTCTGGGTGAATCTGCTCTGGGGACACAGTATGGATTTTCCAGGAATAAATTGAAGCATTAGCAGAGGAAGACAGTGTTCAGAATAAAAGCGCCCGGGCGCAGGCCGTCGTGAAGGGTGGTTTTCATTCTCATTTCGTTTCTCTGTGTTTAGGGTGGCAATTTACAGTTTGCACAGCCACTTTTCTGACACAGCTCATTCAGTCCCAACTCAAGAGAATTTGCAGGAAGTTCCTCTCCTGCTCATTTACAGATGGAGAGGCTGAAGGTCGGGAAGTCCTTGGTTGCCCTGGTCCCTCTGCCCTGTGTTAGTGAGGAAGGCTGGGAAGGAAGGCTGGATGCTCTAGAGAAGCATTGCTCCAGATGCAAACTCCAGTTCCTTTTTGTTCAGTCCAACAATTAACAAACATTAGCCCTAGGAACCAAGAGAGACGCTGGAAACCCAAACACGAACTCATGGGCTCTGTGCCCTGGGAGGGTTTGGATGCCTGGCTCGCCTCTAGAAATCATCAAATCCCTCTGTCACAGGCTGTTCACCTGGAAGGACAGAGGTCAGAATAAGAAGCACTAGACGTGAAGCCTCAGACAGTGTGTGCAACCTAGTGGGACATTGAGGATGAAGCTCTTACATGTAAATTTCCACCGTCCCCAGGCAGGGCCGCGTTATGAAGAAAAGGCATCTAAAGGGAAGGGGTGGGGGCTCAAGGAATGGGGCTGCAGAGGAAGAAAGACAGACGTGTGTCTTCTCTTATGAAAACCTAGGTATGTGGGTTTCCATGTGTGAATGTGTGTGTGTGTGTGTGTGTGTGTGTGTGTGTTGTGTGTAAATGTGACACAAAGGCAAAAGCAAGACTATTTGGATGGGAAAAGGTGACCAACAGAAAGAGATCAAGGATAGAACTTATAATAAGCTTATATGAAAACGTCAAAACTGAACCAATCATTTGGTTCATTAACTTAAAATAATTTCAGTGTGTGTGTGCATGTGTGTGTGTGCGTGTGTGTGTGTGTGTGTGTGTGTTTCCGGGCTCAACACAGTGTGAGAATACTATTTTATCAGGTCATATTAATGTCCTTGGTTCACCTCGACCTCCATGTGCATAATTACACAGAGCTATATTGACTTTGGTATCTCCCTTCCGGAACCCTCTGCCGTTCCATGCTGGTGACTTGGCCCACATGGCAGGCCCTGTAGTAGGAGCTTCACCATGTCTATCCTTTATCCCTCACCTTACCTTCACAAACTCTGTAAAGTTGAGCTCATCTATGTACAGGAGCACAGCACAGCACTCAAAGGTGGGGCTCTGCCAACAGGGAGTCCCTCTCCACAGTGCTGAAACTGACACCTGACCTCAAGCTGCCAGAGAACACAGCTGCCTCTAAGGGCCAGGAGGGAATCCTGGCCTGGCCTCTCTCCATGGAGGCTGCAGTCAACAGTGTCCCCTGACATGTGGATGTAGGATACCGACTCTGCCTCTACCTTCACACACACACACTCCGTGGGGTGCTCCCTGAGTTCATGTCTCTGTTCCCAAATACTCCCCTTTAAGAAGGACCTCACTCACTAGATTAGGACCCCATTAACCCTAAGGTTGTCTCTTTGTGGCAACCTTCATCTGCATGGACCCTCCTTCTGCAGCGGGCACATTCTGAGGACCTGAGACTTAAGACATCAATATGTGAGTTTGGTGGGAAGCAGTTCACCTCTCACAGTGGGTAGATTTTTTTTTTTTTATGTGCATGATAAAGGAGTGGACTTCACAGAACCAGTAGTTGCTGGGTTTCAGAGCCAGTATTCAACAAAATTATTCTCTGTCTTCTTCAATATAATGTTTTTTTTTTTTTAATTTATCCTTTGAGAATTTCAGATATATATACAATGGATTTTGATCATGTCCACCCCACTACCCACCTCCACATCCCACCCACTGAGGCCAACTAGACCTGCCAGTAGACACAAGGGTATGGGTCCATGCACTGGAACAAGGTTGAACTACCAGGAACCTCACCCCTAAAGAAAACTGGCGCTCCCTCTCCAACAAGCATCACTTCCCAGAATCTCTGTAGCCTGTGGTGGGGCTCACAGACTCCTCCCCACTCCGTGCTGGACTTGGGATGGCTGGATCTCAGCAGAACCATGTTTAACCAAGATCTACAGCAATCCCAAGCCTCAGCCTTGTCTCCCTTCCTGGACATGCAGCCTCCTCCAGCAGGATTCTACGTGGATAACTGTCACCATCTCCACCACAGGCTGGCACTGAAAGCCTTGAGGGTCTGACTTCCATTTTTTAGGATAGCAAGACCTAAGTCTTCCCGGAAGTATCAGTTCAGCTTTAGTTGAAGTTCATAAGCAAGTTGCTTCTACGAAGACACACACTCATCAGTGCTCATCAAATCTCATCTTTATCCCTCCTGTATTGTATTCCTCACCAGCCTGTTCTTAGGCCTTGTCAGAGCCCATTGACTTCCCTCTCTGCTGCCCACAACCAGCCAAACGCCATCTTGCCTCATGCCCCTGCCGTTCACGCTGAGGACAGGAGTGAGGACTCCATGCCTCTAACTGTGCCTGCATCTCCTGCTCTGTTGGCTTTCCTCCTGTTTATTTTCTCTTCTTTTCTTGAGCCTGCCTTTCTCCTGCTTACCCAGCACAGTGTGTTGAGTCTTAAGTCCCCTCCAGAATCTCCACTTAGTTTTATTATTTATTTCTATGACTAGGTAGAATAAGTGTCACCAGAGGAATGTGTGTATAACAGAACACTGATTCCACCAAGGGGATCTGACTTAGACAGTTGTTATCAAAAGCACATGAGAAAGAATTCCAATGCATCTTATGGGAAAGACGGTGTAAAAATACCAGAAGTTTGGCCCAAAGGAGGTTCCATTTCAGGGTCTGACTACAAGTGTTGAATAGGAAGGAAAGGCTGTGCTGGGCAGAGGGAGTGGAGACAGCTTAGCTGCCTTGAGCAGAGGCAAGATTTATGCACAGAACCCATAGAGGACCAGACACTGCCTCATGAAGTATAAATAACAAAAGCCAGGATGATAAGGGTCTGGGATGGCTCAGTCAGTAAGCTGCTGCCTTGCGTGTGTAAGGATTTGATTTCCACCCTCAGAACACTCGGGAAAAGATGTGGGTGTGCGGGTGTGCCCTCTTTTTCCTAGCCCTGCAGAGGCACAAGAAGACAGATGCATGAGATTGGCCAGCCAGCTAGTCAACTTACTGAATTCCAGACCAGTAAGCGACCCTGTCTCAAAATAATAACTACTAACAATAATAATTATTATTACTGTTATAATAATGGTGAATGGGGGCTGAGGAACAATAACCAAGATTGAACTCTTGCCTACATACATACACACACACACGCACACACACATGCACACACACATGCATACACACAAATGCACACACACATGCATACACACACATGCACACACACACATGTACACACACATGCATACACACACATGCACACACACATGCACACACACATGCACACACACATGCACACACACATGCATACACACACATGCATACACACACATGCACACACACATGTACACACACATGCATACACACACGCACACACATGCACACACACATGCATACACACATGAACACACACATGCATACACACATACACATGCATATACACACATGCATACACACAAATGCACACACACATGCATACACACATGCACACACACATGCATACACACACATGCATACACACACAGATGCATACACACATTTTTGAAAGGCGATAATAAAATAAAATAATAAGTAATAAATCAAAACAAGCAGGCCAAACAAGCTTCAAACCTGGAGATGAGACCCTGTAAGGGAATGTCCTTGCCCCCGCTGGGGACTTTCGTCTGTCTCTGGGGACCTTACGTGGCTGTCACACTGAAGGGAAGTGTAGTGGAGGATGCACTGCTGAGGAACACGGGATGATGCTCCCTGGCAGGAACAGGTCACCCTAGGGACCAACAAGGCTGAGGCTGAGAAAGCCCCGGGGTACTCAGACCTGAGTTGGTGCTGGACCAGGATTCCGACAGGAGAGATGGAACTCGCTTTGCCCTCACAGGTGAAGCTGGTGGAAGTGTGCGCTCTTGGCTTGTGGCTCCTTGGCTGCTTCTGTGGCCCTGGAGTGGGTGAAGGAACAACGTTCATTTTAACAAGCGTTGATGGCAACCCTAACTGGGAACCTAGGCCCACACTGGGAACATGCTGGGTGGCATCTGAACTCTCTCCATCTTGTAAATCCCCCGATGGAGAGAGAAGCTAACAGAAGGTGAAAGGCAGCCCCTTCACTACACACCTTCCGAAAACTGGTGGAAGGGTCTGACTAATTAGTGTTTTTAAGGAAGTTAGAGATCTAGTGTTTTTTTTTTTTAATAAGAAAATGAACATAAGTGCAGAGCACCATGACTACTCATTATTTAATTTAATGATTTGTGAAGATTCTGTTGCCATAGTGACCAGGCACTATTTATAAAAATTAAGAACATAAATTATAAATAATAATATTATTACAAGCAGAAGGGACTCGAACCTCTCAATCAGAAAGGAATAATTTCCAGATGGGGACAAAATTAAAACCTTGTTTGCATCACACGTGGGGAAGGGCGATGGCACATTTGCATTCACTCTGCATGCAGAGGGGGAAAATCAGGTCAAGATGATGCTCTCTGTCATCTGGATGACAGTCTGTGGCTTTGTGTTCCACGGGGTACACGAGATCTGCTCTGATTCGGGAGAGGTTGGTCAGGGCTGGCAGGGCTATGAGAGAAAGCACTGAGGACCAGATATGCTGCGTACAAAAGTAGAGTCATCCATCCTGCTTGACCACCACTTAGCATGGTGGCCCCAGATACCATCCCCAAGGTTCCTAAAATCAAGCTGAGATGGCCAGAACGCCCTCACTGAACTGATGGCTAGGCAAGCCGGGGTTCCATTTCACAAACATCAAGAAATACATTTCTGTTCTTTTTAACCTCAAGGGTTTGTTTTAGCTCCATCAATGGACCAAGGCAGTGCCCCATAGTCAAGGACAAGGGAGGCAGGGAAACCCAGGAGAGAAAAAGAGACAAAAATTAGTGAGGCAAAAATCCAGGGCTCTCAGCAGCCCCAGTGCCCTGTGACTAAGTATCTCATTGGCCAGGTTTCCAAAGACAGGATCCCCAAGTTGGGACCAATTCAGCTCTACCGTGAAGTTCCAGGTGGAGGCTGAAAACTCAACCCTGGCACAGACACACGTACACACACACACACACACACACAAGAAACAGTGCCTGAGCCAGTGCAAGCCATGCATGTGTCCCCCTAGTTGATAAGACTTTGCTCTCAGGCCCGCCCCTTCCTAGGATGCCGTGAAAGAGCTGCTACGGCAGCTACTAATTGGTGCTTCATCTTACGCTCTGGTTCTGCTCAATAATCACCTGCGTATTCTGCCTGCAACTACCTGGTTTGCCCTAAACGATTGCCCCAGTAGGGAACCACAGTACCAAACGTAGTTCAGCAGTGCTAAGGACCTGGAATTAATTAAAACATCCCAAGGCACGGACAGCAAATGCAATGTCTTCAGAATATGATTCCCTTTGTTGCCATGGCAATGGGAACTAGGCTTCCGCACAGCCCATGCAATAAGGGCTACTAAACACAGTCCTTAAACAAGGCCCACTAGGGGCGTGGACATTCCCTAAACAGGGACTTGAGCTCCCTAACTTCACTTCTAGAATGGTTTCACTGTCTGAAAGCTACGTTTGTTAGGTGATAAAATCATGACATAGGCCCTCTAACTAAAGAAGCAGTCAACAGTTCTTGTGAGCACTCCCACCTCGAGTCAACTTCATGGAGAGAAGAGGGAGAAGATGTCTAGAAAGGAAGGGAGGGGTTTTTCTACTGAGGGTCATGTGGTCATCAGATGGGATAAGTGTGCAGCTTTCCTGGTATGGGTACCAGGAAAGATGGGAGTCTGCTGAGCAGAGCTTGCAAGAGCACACATCTGCCCAGCTTCTCCCTCAGGTTGCTTAGGACATTAATCAAACTGCTATGGATCCAGAGAATTTCTCTGAGACTTTGATGGCTGTTTTCTCTCGTGTTTCATTGTGAGACTGTACTTTGAAGAGGGGAAAAGTAGGGTTTATCTGATTTCTGGAATTTTTCTGTGTCCAGTCTCAGGCACCATTGCATAGGACTCTATGGTCTTGGAGTGTCTGGTATGAGCTTGGTCCTCAAACTAACAATTCTTTACTTCCCTTAGACCTCTCTCCATGTCCAACATGGGAATCCCACCAGCAAAGCCTCATCGGGAACCTATCACCCACTTCTGCTTTTCATCTGCCTCCCGACCTGCTCACCTCCTGATCTCTAAACCAGATTATGTCCCTTTCCTTGTTAAAACTTCTATGAAACATGATATTCCCTATTTGAGTTCCCAGAGGCCACCTCGGCTTGACACCTAAGAGTACTTTCCGTTGTTCTATCTCAAAGAACAGTAGCCATACCCTGCCCTAGGGATGCTATCTGCATCCTAACCAGATCTTCACTTGAGACAAAATATATCCAGACTGTGTGTTCTATGTCTTCCCAGAGCCATGTGAAGACTGGGGTTTTTTGGACATTACCACATCAATATGGGCACTGGGGACTCAGTGTCCAATCAGGGAAACAAACACAACCATTTTGTACCTGTTTCTTCTTAACCCTCCTGTTCTCAATCAGCTGAGGGTCTATGCTTAGTGGCTAGACACGATTCATGATAACGAAAAGTGAAAAGTAAAAGGGATATCAAGACATTTGATGTTTGACCAGTTGGAGAGATAAATTTCTTGACAGAGAATGCCATCTTCCTTTGAGGTCAAACTACAGACCCCAGCATCCAGGGAATCCTCACACTACAGATTCCAAGGAGAAGAGACAGGCTCCTCCTGTGGCCTGAGTGCATTTCCTCACAAAGTTTTCATTGGTAGGCCCCCAGATGCCTCAGCCTGCACACCAGCTTGTCACGATCCACCTTGGGTGGAAAGAGGGAAATTCATCTTTATTTTTCCTCAAGGGAGAAGGAGGGGCAGAGAGAGGGGATTAGAAGGGTGGGTTCCTTGGCTTGTTTGCATCCTATAAATAAAAATTCATCAAAGGTTAAAAAAAAAAGATTCGTTTTCCATGGAGATACTGCAGGCTCCTTGCCTGGTGTTCAGATAAACATTTATTTAGGCAGATAGTTTATGAATTATACAGTGGTTTTAAAAGTGGGATGGCAGAGAAAATAGAATATACCGTAGAACTTCCCTTGGTTCCAGCAGAGACAAATGAAGGATTCCGGGTAGAGAGGAGAGCCCCCCTGTGCTTGAGATATCTCCTCCTCAAAGGTGGGCAATTTAGACACCCTGTTTGGCGACTGCATGTTTAAGACCGTGCTTGCTGCTATTTCATCTGTGAATTATTGGTTGACCTCACCCAAGCAATCATCTAATTTACGCTCTAAGCCAAAAGTTGAGGATATACGAAGGAGCAAGGCACACACTACTGAAAGAGCCGGAGAAAGAAAAGGAGATGGAAAGAGGGAAGGCTGGGGCCAGAGGGTGGGGCATCTACTTAGGGTAGAGGAGACACTTTAGGGCTATAAACAGGAAGGAGTTTACTATTGGGAGCTGATTGTACATGTCAAGATTACCGATGAGCCAACTCAAAGACTAATGAGAGAATCCAGGAATTCGTGGCATACTGAGTCCGCCATCACAAATAACTAAGGTAGCATTAACAGAGCCGGTGGGACACAAACACCCAGTAATGCTTTCAGATGGAAGCTCAAGGCACAGAGGGACACAGCATAACTATAGTTGGAAAAGACACTGGAGAAACCGGGAGAAGCACGTTGACTTCCTCCCTTCCCTGCTCTGTCTTCCAACAGTGAACCCCACATTAGTACTTAGATTTAGAAGCCGGGAGACTAGGTGAAGGAAACACAGGTTTGGGGTGGATCAGTCCTCTCGAGGATGCAAAGGTTTGTGGGGAAAGTGGTTCTTTTCCCACTTCACAGGTAAAGACTCCTAGACCTGGAGACCTGAGGCTCTCGTCAAAGGTCAAACAGCCAGTGAGACTTGGGGCAGCCACAGACTTGTTTCTTAGTCTGTGTATACAGAGTCTAATCTCACACACCCCAGGCTGGTCCTAAATTTAATATACAACTAAAGCTAACCTTGATCTTCCTGCCTTCACCTCCCAAGTGCTGAGATTATATATGCATGCCGTTGAGCTCTGTTTATGCAAGCCACAGACTGAACACGGGGCTTCCTACACACTAGGCAAGGACTCTTCAACCCGGACCATTTCCTCGCCAGAGACTTTATTGCTGATAGCTTCACAAAGGCTAGCATTCGACCTTCACTAACAACTTTGCTCATCTGATTTCCAAAATTCCTTCCCACAGTAGTTACTTTTTTCACAATGGATTTATTTCTCAAACAAAACTTATCCAATCTGTTTTCTTCTAATCCCTGATTCTATCACAGGTATGGCAAAATATAATCTTTTATGAAGAAATACAAAAACAACTATTATTTGTGATACCTTTGTCAGATAATTGAGTGAAAATGCTTTTATCATACTTTTTTTTCTCTTTTTTTAATCTTATTAAAAGAATTATATTCCTGACACTAAAAGCAAAGATTGTATTAAGTCTTGGAATTAGCGGTCTCTGGGAAATATTTCAGGAGAGTGAGTCTACCCTGCAAATATGGAGGCTCGTGGTAATCTAAGGAACTTTCTATTGACAAGAGTTTACCACTGCCAGCACCCCAAATCCAGATTGTTCCAGGCCCCTTTGGCTAAATTGGCTCCTGTGTTACAGGCAATTTGTGCTTCAAGGTTTTATCTTGGTCATTACTGCTGCTGCAGCTTATTTGAATATTTTAATGAATGATGTTATTGTCTCTCTGCCTGGGGGTCTTTTCAGCAGAGATCGCATTTAAAGGAGGAAAAGAAATACAGAAAAATAGCTCTAAACACGTCAGTGAGGATGGATGAGTCACTTTCGGCTGTGCAGTACAGCCAGAGCTGGTGGGTCACTGACACAAGGCTAATATGCTAATGAAGGAACCCAGCCATGGAGAAGACAAGCTCGGTGCTCATGCATCAACTGGAGGAGCCGGGGAAATCTTCTCAGAGTCACCAGCTTGGTCATAACCAAAAGAGGACAAGGAGGTACAGAGTTAAAAATGCGGACTGCAGTGTTGGACTTTTTGGAAAGTGTCTACCACCATGGGACTGGGTCAGGAGAAAAGTTAATTGTTTGTATAAGCACTGTGGGAATTCCGTTTTTTTACTGATCGCAAATGCGCTCTGATGTGACCACGACTTAGAGACTGTCCCTTTCTGAACCCCTTTCCTAAACTGATGTCAGTTCCGCTGAGTGTGAGCATCTCACCGTGGAGGATATGAATCTACTGTTTAGAGGTGGACAGGGTCATGCAACAAGGCTTTGGAACCCAGGTCTGTTTCTGCCCCCAGTGCTTTTCAAGGAGTCAGCAGCATGGTTCACCACTGGCGAAGAATCAAGAGATAGCTGCTACTGGGAGTGAAGACAGTAGCCTCAGCATGGTAACCTCTGCAGGTATTTCAAGACTATGGCCTTCTGCCACCTTCACTTCCAAAATTCCTGTGAGTAATGTATACACTTTGTCTGAGACAGTGGGTCACATCACACCCACAATCAGGAAGCAGAGAGAGATGAATGCTCGGACTGAAATGGTTTTCTCCTTGTTCAGGCCAAGACCCAAGGCCAAGGAATGCTGCTATATGCTTTTAGGATGGGTCTTACCACCTCAATTAACTGTATCAACATAATCCCTCCTAGGTATGCCCAGAGGAAGCTACCTCATTCCTTCAGGGTAGGCCTGGAGGCTTGTCTCCTTGGTGATCTCTGATCCTGTCAAGTTGTCAATAACAGTTACAGACTCTGCCTGCTTAGCTGTTGCAGTTTGAGAAAGACACAGGAGGCAGGCAAGAGCAAAGTTTGAAAAGAAGGCATGGGCTCAGATCTCCAGAATCTACCAAAATGCTGGGCACAGTATCACGTGGGTCTGCAATCCCTAAACTCCTGTTTGAAGATGGAAGGTTCAGAAAGGAGGATCTAGAAGCTTATGGACCAGAGACCCTGCTGTACACAGCAATGGACAATGAGGGACCCTGCCGCTAATAAGGTGAAGACCAACAGGGACATTGTCCTCTGACCTCCATGAGTAGTGCACAGGTACACACAACACACAACACACACACATACCTCCACTACCACCACGACCACATTATTAAGAGATGGCTTTCTTGATAACAAGCTCAGAGCTACTGTCTGTGTCAGCTGCATGGAGGGAGTGATCAATCCTGTATCTTGGTGTCATCTGCCAGTCTGGGTGGTTCGAGGATGTGGGGAAAGATGCTGGTCACCATGGAAACTGTACCTACCTATTCATCGGCCTTCCATTCTCCCCTGGACAGTTCCCAGAATCCAGCAGACAAGGAGGCGGCCTTCTGTTGCTGTGCAGCCTTTGGGCTTGCTGTGGCCAGTGTAGACTTGGGAAAGACAAAAGAGGCACCTTCGGTGGCCTCCACCCACCCTCAAAATTGCATGGAGATTCCCTGCCTTCAGGATTTGGTCATGAACAAAGGAGCAGTACAAGCCCATCCTAATTAAGGTTTTTAAGGTTTCTGCTTCAGTTCATCTACTCAAAAAAGGATAATCTCTAGGAAGCTACAATGATGAAACTTGTTTTTACAGAGACTAAGTGGCCCCAACATTACAGGGGCATCTTGGGAGAGTCCAGGAGGACAGGGACCAGGGAATACAAGACAAGCTTTCTTCTCCAAGAAGGTCCTGGCAGGCAGCCTTCCCTGGCTCCTATGAGTTTTGGGAGATTGATCCTGCCACCCTCCACCCCAGCCGCTGTGCCGCCATACTCCCTTGTGAGCTAATCCAGGTCGTGATCTGGTGAATAGATTTGTGAGGCAGTCCTCCAAATGCTCACAGGCATACAGGTCGTTCAAGGAACCCTCTCCTTGCCAGGCCTCTCACCAGGAATGCATGTGTTTACATTCAGATCCCCACCTCATGTCTGGGTACAGTCTGTGTCATTGGCCCGCCAAGGGAAGTGTGCTCTCTCTAGAACAAACAGGGACTGTGCTCAGGATAATGGATGCTTGAGATCCCATAACGACTGATGGAGTTAGGGCCCAGATCCTTCCATTCTATTTAATAACCATCCACTGCACTGGCTTCTTTATGTGGTAAACTCTTTACTAGACAGTAAGGTCCAATAACACAATATGTAGCTTCTGAGTAGTCACAATTTAGTAATTTTACAAGCTTTTATTACCACTTTTTTAGTATGTGCTTGTGTATGTAGAAGGGTGTGTGTGTATGCATGTGCGTGTATATGTGTGGGTATGTGGAGTAGTGTGTCTGTGTGTCTGTGTGTCTGTGTATTTGTGTGGTGTGTGTCTCTGAGTGAATGTGTGTGTTGTGTGTGTTGTGTGTCTCTGTGTGTGTCTGTGTCTCTGTGTGTGGTATATGTGTCTGTGTAGTGTGTGTATGCTTCTATGTGGTTATGTGTATGGTGTGTGTGTGTGTCTCTGAGCGTATGCCCGTGTTTGTATGTGTGTCTGTGTGGTATGTGTGTGTCTCTGAGTGTATGTGTGTGTGTGGTATGTGTGTCTCTGAGTGTGTGTGTCTGTGTCTGTGTTTGTTTGTGTGTCTGTGTGGGGGGACAGGGGTGCAGCATATCACATAAGTGTGCACAGGTCTGAGGCAGAAGATATCAGGTGTCCTGCTACTCACTCTTCCCTTACTGCCTTAAGGCAGAACCTCTCACGGAACCTGGAGCTCACTCTTGACTAATCTAGTGACCACCAAGCCCCAGTGAGCCTCTGTCCTCCATGCTCATAGCTCTGCATTACAGGAACACTTGGCCACGCCCAGCTTCCACACACAGGCTAGGCTGGCTACCCAGTGAGCCTCAAGCATCCTCCTCTATCCGTCTCCCCAGGGCTGGTGTTTCAAGTTCGCACCACCACACCCCTTGATTTTCCCCTTGAGTTTTGAAGGAATTAACCAAGGTCCTCACCCTATCAGAGCAAGCACTTCACTGACTGAGCCAGCCCCTCCAGCCAGATGCCAATTCTCTTCTTTCAATTTGTGACATAAGCCTGTCAGGTTCTAGTTACTGATGTCATCCGACCCAGGCTAATGTGGCTCAGAGATACTTAGTAACTGTATGTAGAAAATATGGGGCTGAATCCTCCTCTACACTAGGGTGCTGGTATGGATATGGACACACCTCAGAGATGAATGTCTTGTTTAAACATGACACAAGTCATTTTTATTGAGACTAGCCTATATTGATGTCCTATGGTAGATCCACCATCTGCACTTACCATGCAAACAAAATAATGACTGTATGCTCAAGCAGTCCTGTGGCATATGTGCACACTACATGACAGACCCAGGCTGCATACCACATAGCATCCCCTCAGTTTGTACACAGCCATGAGAGGGAAATAGACTCTTAGGTCATTCCTCAAAGAGGTTCAAGAGAATTGTCATAGTTAGGGTTTTACTGCCGTGAGCAGACACCATGACCAAGGCAACTCTTATAAGGACATTTAATTGGAGCTGGCTTACAGGTTCAGAGGGTCAGTCCATTATCACATGACAGCATACGGGTAGGCATGACTCAGGAGCATCCGAGAGTTCAACATCTTGTTCTGAAGGCAAACAGGAGAAGACTGGCTTCCAGACACCGAGGATGAGGGTCTGAAAGCCCACCCCCACAGCGATACACTTCTTCTAACAAGGCCACACCTCCTCATACTGCCATTCCCTGGGCCAAGCATATTCAAACCACTACAAGAATCAAGTCAGGTTGGTGAGACGCCTTAGGAAAGACAACTGCTACCAAGACTGATGGCATGACTTCCATCCCTATGACAGACCTGGTCGGGGGTGAGAACCATGAGGCCATGTGTTGTCCTCTGACCTTTGATCTCCAGAGTTCATCCATCAGGCTGCTCACATCCCTGTAAGCTTCTTCTAAGGCTTCTGCCTCCATGTGCCCCATTCTACAGAGATTCATATTCAGAGTTCAGGAGACAAAACGCCAGAGATGGAGGTGGCCATGGGACTGTGCGCCTACAGAATTCTGGAAGGGACTGGAAGTTACTCCTTTCACCTCAAGTTCCCAGCAACCCCCGAGGCTGACTCGACTCTGCTCCTCCATGGCTGCATTCACCAACTCCATCTCTGCATGCTGCCATCTCTTCATGTGTATCTCTATCTCTTATCCTGTAAGGGTCCTGTCCTATTAAACTAGGACCTGTTCTAATTCAGTATAACCCCCATCTTGGTTCCACCTTCAAGAAACTTAACTCCGAATTAGTCACCTTCTATAGTGTTCAGACTTGACTTTCTGTATCTGAGGATGCGTTCCAGCCCACACTGCACAATATGGCGACTTTCTCTCTACTCCATACACAGGTCAGACTCTTTATCATCCATGCTGATGAGAAGCCATTACCCAGCTGAGAATTGCCAAGTGTTCACAGATAACGAAAGGGGAACCTGGTCCCTGAGGCTCTCACAAAATCGGACTGGAGTCTAAACCAGGAACGAAGTGTTTTCCCGCTCTGGTATATCCATCTTGAGATCTCCATGTTATTGTTATTATTATCCCAGCAACTATTGAGTGTCTCCTTCCAAATTCAGAAGTATTAGCTGTAAACAGAATTGGCCATGAGGACACCTTTGCTAAACCTGACTGCAGAAGCTTCCCTCTTTAAAACAAAGCCAAGGAAGTATCTATTTATAAGCTAGTAACAATAAATAATGCATATATCTGTGTCTACAACTTCTATGTTCCTAACAGCAAATAAGCCTTGTACTGTGGAGTGTTATTCATTGCATATGGTACCATTTCTTTTGCCTGGGCTGTATTTGTTGAAGGCATACTATGGAAAGCAAATACCCTGCTGTAAAAGTGGAGGAAAGCCTTCACTTTTACCCCCATCATGTCTGCATATGTATCTAGCATTGATCAGATTATATATATATAAAAAAAAATCTCAAAGTTTCCACTGCCCAAATAATATTAATATTCAGAAATAAGTGTGAGTATGAAGTTACTCAAAATCTATACGACCCAGGCAGGAGTCTGCATTCCCCAAATAAATTACTTATAAAATGCAATGTCTCGATGAAATCGTCAAGTTCAAACCAATTTTGCATTGCCAATTTTAAATACAGACAGAGACTCACACCATGGCTTTGCCCACCATATCTGAAAGTGAGCAGGCACATTGAATCAATCAGTTCACATTGGCAAAGAGAAAAATAATCCCCCGTCAGAGTAAATTGCACAAATCCATAAATAAAGCCCAGAGTCATGGAACTCTCAGCCCTGTGGGGAGGTTTGCACATGAGCATCTCAAGACTTAACATGGCCCCCAGCTTGGAGATGGAAGGATCCCATTTTAATAGATAAATATGTGGGAACTTGACTTATACCCAAACCTGGCCCACAGTTATACCCAAACATCTGTAGTTTCTAAACAGAGTTACACTTGGGACCAGGAAATTGAGAGCAGAACACTGAAGGAGGAATTGATTTTGGTTATTGTTGTTATTGTAATCAGGAATCATTGTGTGTTGGAAGAAGAGAAAAATGAAGAGGAAAAAAGAGGAAGGGAAGGGAGGAAGAAGAGAGGAGGAGGAAGAGAAGAAAACACTACCTTCACAGCTCTTTGCCTCTCTGTGCCATGGGCTGTGCACAAACCCAACAGAAGTACAAGAAGATTCCTTACAGGAGAAACGCCTTGAATTCAGTTGCAACATGCTTTGAAGTCACTGGTCCTATGTTGCAAACAGAAAAATGAGAGGTGAAAGAAACATGCCAAGATGTCAGGTGCCAGTCATGTTAGGTATCATCGATTTATGCTTAGACCTTTTCCTTCTGGAATGTTCCATGCCTGTGAACCCCAATAGCTCATTTATTCAGAAACCAACTTTTCTAAACACACTGGGGCTGCAAGCAGCTGCAGCCTGATCATCCAGTGACAACTTAGCCAGTTCTGGCCAAATGAACCATTTCATTGATCCATAACCTCCACTCCTTTACCCAGGTTACATAAGCCACCCACTCTGCCACAGGCACCCAAATAGTCATGTGCAAATATAAACAGATTCTGATAAACTTGCATAGTAGGGCAGCTTTCACATAGCCAGAACAAATCATACTCTTTCTGCATCTGTGAATCAGCATTTGCAGCAGCAATGGACGCCCATACAGAGTCACATTCCCGGAGACATCTCTCTCCTACAGTGTCCTTGCAGGAGCCTGGGGGCACAAGCAGCCATTCCTCCAAGTCCCCCACTGCCATCTATAGACACAGGAAGTATAAGATGCAAGAGACTGCTGTTAGCAACAATGCCTGATACACCGGTACTCTCACCAACATCCCTAACGGCACATGGGAGCATCTTGTCACTGTGTTACCGGCTGGCAGTAGTGTTTAATCTTAGCTTTGTCATAGGTCAATGTGCATGGGTCAATTCTTTATCAAAATGTTATAGCGTGGAACACAATGCTCCGCTGTTTGTTTCGTTTTCTTACTTTATGGGTTATTTTCTCCTCTTTATTTTATCCTCTGTAATCCTACCTAATGTTCTTATGTCTCTGCCTTTTCATTGAACTTAATAGTCTTTTAGTTTCCAGCCCAGGATTATTCAAAGTCTTATTTTCTGTTCATTGACATAAGATATTAGTTTGGGGTTTGTTTGCTTATATCTATCTATCTATCTATCTATCTATCTATCTATCTATCTATCTATCTATCTGATAGATTCATCTAGCCCAGAATGCCTTCCAACTTACTAAATAGACATGGCAGGCTTAAACTCCTTATTCTCCTGCCTACACAGCCTCAACCCTGTAATTACAAATGTGTAACACCATATCTGGCTTTACTTCACCAATTTGCTGAGCAGGCAGCATTTTGGGCAGAAAGAGCTTGAGTGAGAGGAGGTGGCTAAGACTTGGGTGTCTGTGGGCATCTTGGAAGTGATGAAAGGGGAAGAAAGGGATCATGAGAAGTATGAAACAAGTGTCATTCCAGGCTACTCAATGGACCACCTCCATGTCACCCCCACATTCTCTGACATTCCAGGTCAAGTCAACAACCAGTTACAGGTCACCGTCATAAATAGACTATGCCCAAGATGCCAGCCTGACTGAAGTTTGCCTACCAATCATGGATACCAGCCTAGTCCTGCCTTGTTCTTGCCTCATTCATGTCTCACTGAACCTACAGCTTACAGATTTGGTTAAGTCAACTGGCCAATGAGCTCCAGGATCCTTCCTGTCTCTCCCTCCCCCGCACTGGGGTACAGCCACCTGCCACTGTGCCTGGCTTTTCACATACATACTAGAGATCCAACTTGGGTCCTCAGGCTAGCAAGGGAAGCTCTCTATTGGTTACACCATGTCTTCAGCTCTTTGGCAGGTGATTGTATCACTAAGATTAAAGCAATAAGATAAGATAATAAACACCCACAAGGGGAAATATAGCATCCCTTCCCTCAGCAGTTCTTGGCTTCTGGGAAGGCAAAAGGAACAGATACAAACTTCTCAAGCAAAACACATTTTAAAAGCTAAATATTAAAAAAAAAAAAACAATAAATAAAGATACTTCTGGAAGATGCTAGCTTTTTCTGAAAATAGCTACCAGCAGCTGCTTGATAGTCTTCAGGTACATTGAAAAGAAGAAAGAAAAGATTAAAAACAGAAGGGACAGGGTGGGAAGCCACCAGGTCCTAAGAAATTCCTACTTTACATCTCTCTCTAGATTGTAACTGCCCTACTCTGCCTACCCCTTTATGAGAGATTTTTAACTTTTTAATCATCTTTTTTTCTTGGAAGTCCCTCAAATATTTTTCAAGAATACCAGATAACAGATCATAACACACACATACACCACACACACAGCCCAGTGAACACCAAATGGAAGAGTGGACGAATCTAATTCAGAGAGGCCAGGGAAGCAAATGGCACACTGGCCATGCTAGCACGTAGTATTACTTAATTAACCACAGGCAGCTTCCTCCTCAAGTCCTTTCTAAGCAATGGAATACGTCAGTTTCTTCTGACAAATTTTATTCTAAATAGACATGTCTCTTTCAGCCTTCTGGTGCCTAAAACCAATAATGACAGTGAAGTAGGATCCAATGTTTCAAGATGGGCTTCTCCATCTATTCTCTGAAGTACCTGGAGCCATTGGTGTCCACTGTGTTGAAAGGGTGGCTCACCACACTATCTTCTGCATTTCCTCTCTCCAGAGGAGTCTCTCTCCATTCTGGTCTCCAAGTCTACTCAAAAAAAAAAAAAAAAAAAAAGCCTCCCTTTGCCACAGGGTCACCTTGTTCTGACTTGACTTCTGTCGCTATGATGAAACACTCTGAGCAAAAGCAACGTGGAAAAGAAAAGGACTTGGTTTGCACTTCCAGTGACATCACACCTGCAGTGAAGAGCTTAGAGAAACGGGCATACAGATACTGCTTGCTAGCTGTGTCACAGAACCATGCTTAGTTAGCCTTTATATACAGTCTAGGACCATGCCGCTGGACTAGGTCACAGTGGACTAGGCCCTCCCACATTAATTAACAATCAAGACAATCCTTCATAGACATGGCCACAAGACATCTGATGTGGCTAATCCCCCACTTGAGACTCCCTTCTCAGAAGACTCTAAGGCAAAGCTAAGACAGCTAATGCCATCCAGAAACACTCTTTAGCCAGGTCTCCTCACCTCAGCTCTCTGCTTGAAAGAATGAAATGTCTTCATTGTTTCCATTGGATAAATATGAATGTTTGTCCCATCCTGAGAATTATAGGAGGCTATTCTCTCTCATATCCCTCATCCCAGTCCACACAGAGTGTATGATCAGAGCTGGCTTTCACTGATGGCAAACATGTTGTCAGTTTAATGACCCAAAGTCCTGATCCAGTTAGCTACAAGTTCCATAGAGGAGGTGAGATTTGAAGGAATGGGGTCCAGAAATGTCATGGGGACATAGCTAGCAAAGTGACAGAGAACATAAAGGGGGCACAAAAGCCAGCACCATGCAGAAGCTAAATTCATTCACAGTCTTTCTTCTCAGAAGCCCCCAGCTCCCATGGAAAAGCAGAGAGCCCCAACTCTAAGCTGTCACCAAATCCTACACATAGCTCTCTAATGTCCTGCCTCTCTTGTACGGACATTCCTGACAACTGCTCCATGACAGGGTTAAACCTCCTGTTCTTCCAACTCAGAAGGGTTCTTCACCATAACCCACATCAAGACAGTCACTCCTGGCAGCCATTCTCCTGCCCCACCATACCCAGAGTGCCCTACCTACTAGCTGCCCCATCCTCTCCCCTCACTACAGTGAAGTGAATCCTTGGGCTTGTCATCTTCCTCTGCCTCCCTTCACTTTTCTCCTCCCTGTCCCTGACTGTTTAATATATAAAAGCAGCCTGCCTTTGCTCCTCTGCTTCTATGCTACCTGAGAGAGGAGTGATGGGAAGGAGACCTCTGCTTTCATAGAATCAGTGTTTTAGCAGAGAAAGGAAGGATATGGTAAAGAGAGAGAGAGAGAGAGAGAGAGAGAGAGAGAGAGAGAGAGAGAGAGAGAGAGAGTCTGAGATGAAGATTAGAGATTGGCAATTAAGCACGAGGCAGTTCTCCATCAACAAGTACCAGTTGTGTAACATGATTGATTCCTCAGAGAACTGAAAGTGTCACGTTAGCTCTAGAGTGCTGACATCAATACTCAAACTGATTGGGTGATCAGTAGATGCAAATAATTTTACTATCGAGTTCATTGTCTTAAGCCACAGTCTCTCAATCTTGTTTGGAAACAAGGAGAATGTTCTCCTGATTCTGCATATACCTTCTGAGTTATAAAGTCCATAGACATGTGTATATAAAGTATATATATATGTAAATAGTATGTATAAAGTATATATATATATATATACATGTAAATAGTAACCACTGTAGTTATTAAGTTTTAATAAGGCTTCGTTTCATTTGTGTTTCAAAATAAAGATAAATATATCCAGAGACTTTACTGTATTTTCCCATATCACAATATATACCAAGTTGGGTACCAATATCAGCACATTCTACATTGAAGATCATAGATACATGACATAGGTTTTAAGGTATTTCATGGAGGGAAATGCCTCCTGCCCCAGTTTACCAAAAGTGAGTTGGTGGTCCATCCTCCAAGGAGCTCCATTGACAAGAAAACAAACCAGGACATCTCTCTGGTCCTACACATTCACACCTCTCTTAGGAAAGTCCTGTGCTATAAACATGGCAGCCCAAGTCACAGAGGAGAAGCTGAAACTGACTAGAAGCATGGGGAACCGAGCTCAGCCTCATCAAGAACAAGGCAAAGCTGAGTTCAGTGTTGAGTTCATGCCCTCAGAGATCAAGGACAACGAGGGGGTGCAGTTTGCAGATGCTACTGGGCACGTGCCCACTACCACCATCTCTCCTGTCATCAGAACAACTGTCCAACTCCGCCACAGCTGGAAGGATGAGCTTCACAGGCTTCTGTGGTGCACCTGAGAGAAGGGCTGAGCCCCATTTTTTTTGTTATGACAGCCTGTGATGCTGATAAATGTGTGTGTGCAAATGTATGGATGTGTGTATATGAACACAAACATAAATAATAAAATATATAGGATTGCAAAGCGAGCCAATTACACCGAAAACAGCTATAAATGTTTAAGAAACAGTCTTTGATATCGCAATATATGTGTTCTCTCCTAACCCATTAAAATAGAATCTAGTAACATTCTCATAATTACTGTAATTTGGAAGTGCTGATGCTTGTAAACGATATTTTGAGATACCTTCAACCACTGTAATGTGATTCGAAACTGTATTCCCATTGCCTTTGGAGTCGAAGCATTGCGCATACTCCCAGATATCGCTGCTGCCTTCAAAGCTGGAGCAAATGCTAGGTTTCAGGCCAAAGATGATAAAAATTAAATTTAATTCTTTTTCAAGTCCGGACTCACTGAAGTTCAGTGACTCTTTCCTCCAGAGACTCCTCCACACGTTTGCAAGAAGACACCCAAGGATGTCCCGTGCAGTACTGTTTGTGATAACTAGAGACCAGAAGCATCAAATGATACTTAGAGTGAGATCTATTGACAAAGTGGGAAATTACAAAGCAGGTAAAATGAATGAAGCTGTGTGTGTGATGCTCCCAAATGTGTGGGAAGCAGTTCCTGAGACACGTGGGACCACCGTGCTTTCCTACCTGTGTGCATTGTAAAATGTAACACACAAAATGGCTGTTTGCTATTTGTTGTAAAAGTTTATTCTGCCCATGGATTTACACATGCTAACACACCAGAGCACAGACCAAAGGGGTTCAATAGCAATTCCCTTCAATTGCTATTTGGGGGAAGGAAGATAATCATAACTATAAGGAAGAAAGTAATGACATCGGCTTGTATATTTTTATATATCCCAGACACATAGCAGATATGTGATAAAAGATAAATAGATGAGTGGATAAATGGTTTAAATAGATGAATGGATAAATAATAGATAAATAGGTAGACAGATGATTGATTGATAGAGAGATACATACATACATACATACATACATACATACTACATAGATACATAGATACATAGATGCATAGATACATAGATAGATACATAGATACATAGATTCATAGACGCATGGATAGATACATGGGTAGATAGATACACAGATATAGAAGACAGAAGATAGAAAGACAGATATGAAAGGACAGTCGATAAACAGGTTGATAGATGATAAATGGATAGACAGAAACATTTGATAGATTAGGGATAGATGATAAATGTTAGAAAGTAGATAACCATCTAGACACACATGTAGAAAGATGATGGATGGACATAGATAAATGGATTGTACATGAATAGATATATAGTAAATGGATGGCTAGATGAGTGATGGTAGCAGTTTGGATGGATGGACTGATGGATGGATTGATGGATGGATGGATGGATGGATGGATGGATGGATGGATGGATGGACAGATGGATGGACGGATGGATGGATGGATGGATGGATGGATGGATGGATGGACTAATGGGGGTGGATAGGTGAGTGAATGGATGGGTGGTGGGTGGATGGATGGGTGGTGGGTGGATGGATTGGTAGATAGATGGATGGATGAATGGGGGTAGATAGATGGATGGATAAGTGGATCAAATCCTAGTTATTTGTGCATTTTACCTTTTAAAACCTCAGTTATTAGATGTGGTTTTCAGCTAAACAAGATCAACGTTTTCAGAAGAGTCTTCAACAATCACCTAAATTCTTTTAAGCACCAAGAAACATACAGGGAAAGAAGAAATGAAAAATAGATGTGGAGTGCCCATTGCTGCGTTGTCCAGTCTCTGAGCAATCCTGACAATGTTAGGAAAAATTTCAAAAGCCCAAATTGCTGATCACAACATTTGGTGAAGATCATTTTCACAACTACACAGAGAGTTCATCTCGCCTTCAGAAACCAGAGTTGCTTTCTGCTCGGATGTGAAAGTACAAGTAAAGAGAAAGAAGTTCTCAGTGCACAAGGATGCACCCAGAAGGGGAGCGTTGAGCTATTGTTCATGGTGTACTTTAATTCTAAGGTACATGGGCCATGGGGAACGGTTCTAGGGATTCTCCAAAGCAGATTTTGGCACATTCTGTGGCAAAGGTGTATGACGAATAGCGCAGGAAGCCAGGATCAGTGAGATGGCTCAGAGAGTAAAGGTTCTTACAGCTAAGTCTGATGATCTGCGTTCCAATCCCTCAAAAGAAAACCAGTTCCCTCGAGTTGTTCTGTGACTTCCACACATGCTTCATGCATGTGTGTGTGTCTACACATGCACACACACACACACACACAGAAAGAGAGAGAGAACAAAAATATGTAACAATTAAAACAAACCTCATAGAGTGCAGGCAGGTGATATGGCTCAATGAATAAGACATTTATTTGCCATCGAGTCTGACAACCTAAGTTCCATTCCTGTACCTGGGGCTCAAGTGCTGGAAAGAGAAAACCCTCCCATAGATTATCCTCTGACATCCACATGTACATCATGGGTGGTGAGAACACACAAACACACACACACACACACACTCTAAGTTAATTAATTAATTAATTAATTAAACTTCAAAAGTTGTTTTTAAAAACATACAATCATTTCAGAAAGCATGTATGAGAATGGAGGTGAAATTCAGGGGAAGCGATAGAGACTATTTCCAGTCATTAAAAAAGTCAACCCAGGAGGCTTCAGGCTTTGGAGACCTGGCTAGAAGACATCCAAAAGCCCAAGTAAGCAATCTACTAGCTGAGCCATAGCCCAACTCCTTCTAATGGACTGACAGCCTCACAGCCCTCCAGTGTCAGAAAGGTGTCTTCAGTGACACAGGGTCACAGGTCATTGTCTCTAATTCTTGAATTACATCCATGATAAAACGATAAGAACAGTGGTGGGTAAATATTCTCGGGTTTAAGCATCTTCCGTTCCTTCAGTGGTCTGGGTCAAAGGTCATGTGTCCCAGCTTGCACAGGCCCAGTGATGGGGACCTCATCACTTTCTGCAGGACATCTGAACCCTGGAGAAGGGATGAGGAGAGTGCTCAAAGATGGGGGTTGAGTGTCCTCATCTGAAAGGCTTGACCCCAGTCTTTTTATTTTAAGATTTCAGAATATTTACATATCCATAATGAATCATTTTAGAGAGGAAACTGGTATCTTTAGTGTGGCAAACACACTGAATAGACAGCAGAAACTAACGTGATATAATATTTTATTCTGTCTTCAACCCGGCTCACGAGGCCATGTGAAAAACTTTCCACTTGGGGCTTTGTGGCTGACATTGGAAAAGTGTAGGGATTCAGGGCATTTCACATTTCAGATTCTCATATTGTAGATGCTTAACTTGTCCAAAGTGGTTGGACCAGAGGGAAGGGAATTGCTTTTCTTTTGCATGCTGTGTTCACGTGATCAGTGGGATTTCTTGGTGGCTATATCCAGCAGAGGCCAATCAGACTGGACCCCACTCAGTGAGATCAACTGAGGGTGAATTCCTTAAAAATCTGTACACTCCAGACTATTTTCCTATTATTTAAATAAATAATAATAAATAATAATAATAATAATAATGCCTTTGGACTACTTAAATCCAAATTCTATGTTGCGATAGACTATTTTTAAAATAAACTAAAATGTTGTTAAATAAAAGGGGCTAATCTAAATTCACTCTAGGTTTTCAACTTTGAAATTACTTTCTATTTAAAAACTATATATTGCCTTCAAGGAGCACATGTCATGTGCTTATATATAACAGGCAGCTGGTGATAGCGGGTATTGACATACCAATGTATTTCCTACAGGTGCTGGAAAATAAGGACAAGGCATAGAAAAGTAACGAAGCAACTCGGAAACCCAGTGGGATGTTCACCTCCTGGAGTAATAACAGTTGTGCTCTCACTCTCTGTCAGGGTAGACTGCATGCTTCAGAGGTATTTGCACCCAACTTTGTTTCCGCAAAAAGCCTTGGAGTGCTCATAATAAGAGCTGCTGGCAGGATCCTGACAATCTTCAAAAATATCTGTTCTCTGGAAGAGTTTGTCATGCCAGAGTCAGCTCTTCCACAGACGGTCCCTGAAACACCAGGCAAGAGCTATGTGCAGGGAAAACCTAGAGCATTCAGAAGAATGTCGCCTCAGAGAGAACCCTTGGCGCAGGTGAGAGGACCTCTGTGCCCGCAGGCCACAGGGCTCATCGCTGATTTCCGTAACTCTAACCTGAGAGTGCTTCAGGCTTCTCTGTGTCGTTTGCTTTGGACAAAGAGGAAGTGGCTTGGTGGCACAGATGGCGGTGCCGTCTACTGTGGAAGCCATCGTAAAGACCTCATCCGTTCTCCAAGGTCATGCCAAGGCAGTGTGGATCAGTCATACAGCTAGGAACACTTTAAAGTCAGCCTGTCGGGGCTGGAGAGATGTCTCAGCAGCCAAGAATACTGACTGTTCTTGCAAAAAGACTTGGGTTCACTTACCAGTACCCACATGGTTCACAGTTGCCCATAACTCCAGTTCCAGGGTATCCAACACACTATTCTGACCTCTGTGGGCACCGCAAACACACGGTGCACAGACATACATGGAGGCAAACAGTCACCCACATAGAATGAAAATACATAAATCTTTAAAGAGCCACAGCCTGCACTGTTCTGGCTTTAAAGAGACATCTAGTTAACTAGGGTACTGGCTGGCATTCAACATCTGACTATCAGGAATCTGAATCCAAAGTTACAGACACAACCACTTTCAAATCGGGACATTTCTGAGCTAGTCAATATGATAAAGGCTTGGCACATTTGTTGTTGTTGTTGTTGTTGTAAGCTCGCAGCAACTCTACACGAGCAGTACTGTGATCCTTATTAGCTTGTTGGTGCTGGTGAGATAGCCTAGTTGGTAAAGTGCTTTCCTTGCAGGCTCAAGAGGTTGAGTTCAATCCTCAGAATCTGTATAAAAAACAAATCATGGGAGCACGTGCTTGTCATCCTAGGTAGGCAGAGAGAAGCAGCTCCTGGAGCTCACTGGCTAACCAGCTTGATAGTACCTCAGGCTGTCGTATGACCTTCATGCACGTACTCGTGCTCATACATGTGCATGTATATCTGCACACACACACACATACACACACACATATACACACACACACTCTTATTTTATGAAAGAGAAACCAGAGGCTAAGAATATCTTACCAGAACATAGCCTCCAGGTAGGGTTAATCTTCAACCTCATGAACAAACGATACCAGAGAGAAATCTGCGTGTATGACTCAAGGAACAGCATTGAAGATGGCCACGAGTGGACCTCCTATTCTACCATGATTGATAGACAGAGACCATTTACCCAAGGTTGGGGGGAGGATTCCATCCTCTATGGTCTGATACATAAATAATGAAAAACAAAGTCAGAAGGAAATGAGTCAGCTGTCACACTTTTTCTCTACTATGGTTCATGGTTGCTAAGGTGTAGGTTGTACCATTAGGAATGAGATGAGGAGAATGACACTACTCAGTGTTTTGATCTGTCAAATGGGAACATCTCAAAGATTGAGTGAGCATTCATATGGAGCATGACACACCAGAGCTTTAGCATGCCAGCTCTTTCTTGCTGTTCTATAGTTTGTAAGAGACGAGAACTCAGGAAGCACATTGGATGTTGAAAATTAAGGCCCTTTATGGTCAGTCAGAGAAGCCACAGGCACCATGCTTTAGGCATGTCAAGTGCGTTGAACAGGGATAGAGGCTGGGTAAAATTGGGCCACTGCTAGCTGGGAATGTGAGTTGTATAGTCTTGGCCCAACTCAAGACTATGTAGGGATATACCAGGGTTCACTTTGATGGTCCTACTGGACCATCCAATATTACAAGGTAGGCTCTAAAGCCAGAACTTATGGTCTTAGCTAGCTGGTCGGGCGTGGTCAATCTGTACACTTTGCTGACCCTTGGTCTTCAAAACTTATAAGAATATCCCATGATGATCTAGGAGGAAGTCTGGAGAATAATACGTAATCACATATACATAATATTTGGCATGGCTGACTATCAGGTATGAATCCCGGATTAGTAGCAGTTATATTTCTATGGGGCTCATTCACTCATATCAGCAGATAGAAGGCATTTGAAACTAAGAAACAAGATCACACATGCTCCTTAAATTCACAAGTGTAGAGAGAATGCATCCAGGAATAGGACACGCATCTTGTCTTTTGTTCACAGGGGTCTAGAGAATGAGCCAGCAGGAAGGCAGCTGACGAAAAAGTTCAGCAGTGTTGCTGAGGAGGACATAGAAGAGTAGTCTGAGAGTCAGTTAAAAACACAATACTCTAAGACTGACTTAATACTATAATTTCTTAAATATGTGAAAATATGCATGACTGGTCATCTTCTACAAGAGGAAGCCAGAAGTGATAAATAATAACAAATTCAAAGTCAAGAAACAAGAAAGGGAAAGGAGAGGAGTATGGTCAAGAAGGGTTACAGGAGCTCCGAGGTCTCATGGTCATAGGGAAGGCACCTAGGAGCAGAATGGACAGTACAAAAATAGCTTTGATGACAAATATGGCAAGCTTGCCCGGGTCTTTTAGAATCCAGCCCAAAATAATCTGAGATAAGAAAAGAGAGGGCAGTAAAAAGAAAAGTATCATTAATCATCCAGAGCTGAAAGCAATCTTGTATGTGAAGTGGCAATAATTAGAATAGAAATGACTGCTGAATTTAGAAGAAGTCAACATTTTACAGTCAGGAAAGCTGATCCCACTGGGGAAGAAAACACCCACAGTAAAAACCAGCAAACACTAGGAAAACTGATGAGTTAAAAGGACAGGTGGGGAAATTTTGAAAGAAGTATCTAAGCATACATTCTAGATTGTTGAGGAAGGGATGGGACTCAAGGTACCTGTTTTGAAATGAAATAGCAAAGGATTGGGATATGACATCCATAGAAGAGTGTGGAACAAAATGTGCAACCCAGAGCACTATTATACCCAGAAAAACTGTCCTTCATATGCGACAGAAGTAGAAAGTCTTCTGTTTTCTGCTAGATGAGAGGTCTGGGCATAGATCAATACAATCCCAACTGACAATGTAGTTGAAGATATATGGAAGTCATGGGCATCCATCAAAATGAGAGATTGAATAGTGATACGTAGAAATCGGAAATGTAAATTTGAACTGGGAAAACCTAGAGTTTGGTCCAAACTGTTTCTGAATCTTGGTCCTAGACCTAGTATGCCTGTTTGTAGCATGCACTTTCATCCAAAAATTACAAAAAATGAGTCTTTCTTTCATAAAAACAATTGATAATCTATATCTTAAGGTTTAAAATATCTATTCACATTGATGGGATCAGTTCAACCTAAAACTTTATCCTAAAGAGATAGCCAAAATGAACTCAGGTAACAATTATGTTAGTGTGTGTGTGCGTGTGTGTGTGTGTGTGTGTGTGTGTACATATACTCTTTGAAAAAAATGTTTTAAGTAATTAAATATATTTTAGAATAAAAAAATTTAATAATTATTTGATAAATTATGTGATAATATTTTAAGCTTTTCTTTAATAACTGCATACACTCATAATTTCTCAGTAGACTGTAAGTGGGAGCACTGGAGAGATGACCTAGCAGACAGAGCACCACTTCCTGGAAAGCATAAGGACCAGAGTTTGGAACCCCAGCTCTCAGCCTGACAATCTTCTTATAATTCCATGTCCCAGGAGACACAGATAGGACAGTCTCAGAGCAACTGGCTAGCCAGACTACATGAACCAGCAAGCTCTGGTTTAAAGTAAAAGAATCTGTCTCAGCATATAAGATAGAGAGTAACTGAGGTAGTCACTAAGCATCTACCTCTAACTTTCACACCATATACATGTATATTCACACACAGATGCATGTGTATGTACCCCCACACATTTGAATGTGTATACACATGCTGTATATACAAACATGTGCAAAAAAGAAAGTTAAGAATCAACTTATATGAACATAACTTTTTCAGCCTTCTAAATTAACTCACACATGAATTCTTAACTGGTAAGTAAAATGGCTAACCCTGATTGTCAACTTGTCTGGATTAAGAAACACCTAGGAAGTTAGTGAAGCATACCTCTGGGTTGCCTAGAGGAAATTCCCAGAGAAAATTAAGTCATGAGATCTCTGAACTGATCAATGAATTCATCCCTTGATAGATTCATAACATGATGGCATAACTAGAGTTGGTCAGTGTAAGAGATGAGGCCTAATTGGAGAAAGTGGGTCCCAGGAGCTGTGTCCACACAGCTGTGACTATTCTTCCTTCTCTATTTCATTACCCTATATTCTGTACTACATTGTTGTGTTGTCTCTCTCTCTCTCTCTCTCTCTCTCTCTTCTAACTCCTTCCTCTCTCCCTCCCTTCTATTATAGAAACTATTTAATCTAACATCTGGGGCTTCTACCTCACCATTGATCATTCAGTTCCCAGATAAAAGACAACTTTCATTATTTGCTATAAGCCTATATCAGCTCTAGAGCTGAACAGATATCTACCCTCTATGCTATTAAAATCTATTTCCTATCAATAACCCTGAGTTATTACTTACTATGTTTCACGTGAGCTGCTCTTAACTCCAAGTGACCAGCCTTCAGGGCCAAGTTTTCTTGACTCCTAACCCATAGCATCTTACTTTAACTCTCTCTATCTTCTTCTCTCTCTCCTCGTGGTCTCCTCTTAATTGAAGAAAGACAGAGAATGCCAAGCCCCATCTATCTCAGTTCTACCCTGCTATACGCTTTATGCATCTTTATTAACTAATCAGAAATAACTTGGGAGGGGGGGCAAGGTCACATAGTGCACTTGGGTCTACATGAGGACTCTCTTATCTCTGGGGCAACCAGGTCTTGGGGGCCCACTTAGTATTGCAATGTGTAGCAATACACAAAACCTCAAGAGTTCCTCCTTTCCTCCCTTCATCCCTTTCTGCAAGCCTGGACTGATTCCTCTGAAACCACGAGTCAAAATAAGTCTCTTCTTGAACATTGACCCTGTCAGACTTTTGGTGTCTCATGAATAAAGGACCTAATGCAATAGATAACCATTTAGATATGTGCAAAGAAAAATATTTTAAATTGCTTAGAAATTCATTGTTTAATTTCCTGTCTCATGATAGTTTAGAAAAGAATCCCTATGGTAAATTTAGATGGGAAGACATTTCTAAGTTTTTACAATGAAAACAATGAGATTATCTCTAAAGTTAGGAAGCACAGAAAGTGACAGGAAAAAAGAGAAAGAAAGAAATTAAGTCGGAAGAACATGGATATCTTATCTTCAAACTTGGTCAAGGAAGAAAAAAATTGAGGTGTGTCATGGTTTGAATCAAATGACTCCCAAGCAGAACTCATGCAGGGATTATCCTCTCCCAGAGCAGATGACTAGGGAGCCAGAAGTTCTCATAGCTGTGCTTTAGCATATTGGGATCCATCACAAGTCCATTCTTGGCAGCATCACCTACCCTGGGTGCTGTCTGCTCATAGCACTATTAGGTTGTCTTCAGTGCATGGCCCCTTGCAATGGGCTTTTCAGTCCTTTTTTACTACTCACCTTGGGCCTCTGAGGAGGACCCAGATATGCCTGCACTGGGGTGGGAGGCCCACAAGGGCTTCCCATTTTCTCTGTTGTCTTGGAGACACTCTGTCCATCCTTCCCTAACTGAGAGGCCCCAGAACTCTGGCTCTTGGGTGCATCTGCTCACTTGCGTGCCTGTCACTCCTTTACTCTAACTCCTCCCTCCTTCAGGCTCTCATTCCCTACACCATTCCTGAAAACCTTCAACTTCATGGTCCTCTAGCTAGAGCCTTGTTTGGTTCTTTGGTGCAAAAGTGTTTCTGTTTTGGTGAAATAAAAGAATGAATTCTTAAGAGGTCCTAAATGCACAGCCTTCAGCCACACTATACTTAAAAATGATTTTGTTTTCTTTATGTAAGAAACAATAAATAAACAAATAAATGATTTGAAAGACCAAGAGATTTGATCTAATTCTTCCTGTCCCTGAGAAGAAGGGGTGGGGGGGTGGTGTCGGTTGGCAAAGCCTGTGTTCTTTGAATGGTATGAATAGTTAAGAAAAAGGCAAGGAGATCCAAAGACACTGTTCACTGTGGATTAAGGAAAGGATGATGGGGAGGGAGGATAGGCGGAGGATGGGAGAAAAAGAGTTCTCAGAACACGTCGCCCCCTCCTTCCCAAAGTCCTGTGCCTTGCAACCAACCACAGATGGGAGCAGGATGGGAAAGTGACACTGCATCTTTACCCAAGAGACACACAACTCTGTACTCCATTTCTGCTGCACTGCTTGTACCTGAGCTTCCTCAAGAGTGTGATGGATGGGGCTGGACCTGACAGGACCTAAAGCCACCAGAATCATGAGAAGGAGTCCCTTCTTTCCCTTGGAAACATGAGTCAATAAAACCCAAGTCTTCCCTCTTCCTTCATAAAGTCATCGACATGGTTCATTTTTCTGTTGTAAGAGCCATAGCAAGCTCCCTGAAGACAAGGCTACTCCAGCCCTCGGATGGATAAGAGAGTCTCATGTCTTCTAAGATGCTGAGACTCACAGTAAGATGTGTTTATTTTCCTAAGAGAAAACAGAAGCCATGACATGGGCAGATCTTCACTGCCTGGCTTCCAAAAACTGGACCAAGTGTTTCTGTTGAGCTCCAGACCAAGTATCTCCAGCGGGAATCTTGTGGGAACTTCTAAAAATTTAATTGTGGGGAGGGGGTGAGTGTGGTGTGTGTGTGTGTGAGTGTGAGTGTGTGGTGTGTGTGTGGCACAACACGCTTGTGGAGGTTAAAGGACAACTTGTGGGAGTCAGTTCTTCCCTTGCACCATGTGGGTCCTGTGAATGAGGATCCAAATCATGTCCTCAGGCTTGGCAACAAGCACTTTTACCTGCTGAGCCATCCCACTGGCCCATCTGTAGGCACCTCAAACTCAAATTCTCTAAGACTAACTCATAATTGGCTCCTTGCGTCCTCTTTCCTATAAGCGTCATAAATCACCTACATTGAAATAAAGGAGTCCTAGCAGGGGCTCCTCCTGCCCCACCATTCACATCCAAATAGCCACAAGATAATGTCCACTCCAGAATCTACATGTGGGAATGCCTGCTCACTTTTCCATAGCCAACTCTCCCCCCAAGTGTGTGCCATCTGTCCCCAGGATTCTGAGACTGCTTCCCAGCTTGCCTCTGCCTTGGTCTCACCTCCTGCCAATCCATCTCTACTCAACAGCCTGAGTAATTTTCTTAAAACACAGTCCAAATGATGTCACCTGCTAGTTTAAAACCCACAACTATCTTTCCATTGCCCCAGGACAGTGTCTACATTCTTGAACAGAGCCTTTGAGGCCACTCCAATCCCAGCCCTGCCTTCCTCTCCTCTCCACTCCATCCTGCAGTTAATGAAGCTTATCCTGCTCTCAGTGGCCTCCAGCCTGTTATAGAAATGGCTCTCTCCTTCTGGAAGATTCTTCCCTCTCCTCATTGCCTGGCTGACTGTGCATCCCACCTCATTATCACACGCCAGTCAAACTCACTCAGTGATGCAGTGACAGGGACACCTCTTCACATCCGAGGCCCACAGAAGCCTTGAATGCCATGCGATGGCCTCCCCAGGACCACCACACCCCAGATGTTCCCAGGATTCTCAGCAGGTTCTGGCTGCACTTCATTATCACTGCCTCAGTGAGTAGCAGCAGCAGTGACATCCATCTGCCAAAATAACACATGCACATTTCATGTGTATAAACAGGGTGTACGATACAACGTCACCTTTCAAAATTCCTGAGTAGCTAAGAAGCTCAAATAAGAGTCTACATTACCTTTGTACTATCCACTAACAAGGGCATCATAAACATTTGACTAAAGCAAGGCCAAAATCTTTTGAGGTTTTGCCTCATGAACTTTCAAAACCAACTGTTCAAATATTTCCTGGCCATCCATCCTCTCAGTGCTTGGGGGAAGGGGAGTAGTTTCATTCTTGGGCACTTTTCCAGGTGCTGCTGCTGTTGCCTGAGAGAGCAGCTGCTGTTTCTCTTGACCACTGAGGGGCTTTGGGATTATTTTGATTTCAAATCACCTCCCATGTTGGGTTCTTGATTAAGAAACGTGTGTTCGCTATGAAGGGACAGCAAGAAAGGGAAGGATGTTGGGTTACCACCCATTAGAAAATCTGGCTCCCTGCCTGACTAGTCTTCTCTGTGTCTCTGTTGACTATAGGAAGATTTGTTGAGCAGCCTTGAGTTCCTGTGTTGTACTTGATAGGGGATGAGAAAAAAACGGTGGATGTCCTGGTTTCTTTTCTATGGATATGAAAAAAAATAAATCCCTGACAAAAGCAACTAGTTTGCATGTGTGCTTGTGATCAGCCTCATGTCTACACTCTTATACACTTAAGGACCCCTGCCTAGGAATGTCGCCACCCATAGTGAACTAGTTCTTCCCATATCGGTTAACTTAGTGAGGACAATCCCCACAGATGGGCCAACTCAATGCAGAAAATACCTGATTGAGACTCTCTTTCCAAGTGAGCCTATATTGTGTCAAGTTGACAATGAAAGCTAGCCATTACTAGTATCAATGTACTAGTGTACCATAGTACACTCTGAGGACATCTTGGGCATTGTTAAAGACAATGTAGATAATTCGGATAACTGAGAAGCTTCCTTAGCACCTCAGGGGAGTCTTCTCCTGATTTAGTTTCCTGGAAGGATGGCCCTGATCATATGACAAAACAAAAGAACTCATTTATAAAGTCATCTGTGTCCAAAGTTTGAATTCATTTGGTAACTTGAATCCTGTATGTCGTATACGTTGGTAAAAATGTAACCATTCCAATAGACATGGGTAAGGAATATAGACAGATAAATTAGGTAAAAGAAAGATTATATATGTTTAAAATCATCATGCCAACAAGTGAATAAAGAATATTTGATATTAATTAAAAGATTAGGAGTTATGACTTGTTTTTTAAATGCCTGTGGTTACACTGAGTTTAGGGGTTTGTAGAGATGAGGCCATCCTCATCATACATACATACATACATACACACATACAAAACTGTAGAGGTATTCTTTGTAAATGTCAATATTTGCTATTTTAACTGTTTGAAGGTTTGATATATGCATAAGTGTTTTAATCAAATTCAACTCCACCCATCCAATGCCTCCTGCACCCCCCCCCCACACACACACCATTTTCCTCATCCCTAGCTTCATGGACTATTTTAAACACACTGAGTCTACATAGTGCTGCTGTTATGCACATGTGTTATATTACCCACTGGAGCTTGAGTCTACTGGGGGCCCCATCTCTGAAGATCTCACATGGGGCTCATTCAAAACTCCAGAAGGAAAGATAAGAAACAGGTTAAATTTTTAGTAGACAGCGGTCAAACACCTGGAGAATATCAAGGTTCATAACACAACTACAAACTCTCCATTGACTCATTTTTAAGGAGTTTTCCTACATAATCAAATACTAAAGCAGACACATAAGGACCCAAGTATGTGGCAGTGAGGGGGGAGGGGGAGGGGGAGGGGGAGGGGAGGGGGAGGGGAGGGGGAGGGGAGGGGGAGGGGAGGGGAGGGGGAGAGGGGAGGGGGGGGGGAGGGGGAGGGTGGCAACAAAGTAAAATTTTAAGAACTGGAAAAGAATTGGAAGACTATATTATTAGCATAATAGTTAACAGCATGAAAGAATAGCATGAGAGAATGGCATAGAAGAACTGGAATGGGAAAGAGAAGAAAATGTTTAAGAGAATAGAATTAAAAATGATGAATACAAAAAAAAATGAGCATGGAAACCCACGGTATGTCAAACTGATAACATGGGTGAATTTAACAACTTTATTACAAAATTAGTCAAGATAAAACATAAAAACATCAAGTTCTACATTTTCAAAGTAGAACTTGAATAAACTGTATAGACTGAAAGAACAACCTTTTTGTAGATAAAGTGAGGTGAATTCCTGATCAGAGAATAGAGCTAATTAACTCCAGACGTAAAGAAAATACATTGTTGGGGACGAAAGTCAAAGTAAACTCAGGTACCAGGAAATAACTGACCTGCCCTTAGCTGCTCCTTGGAACATCCAGGGCTAAAAAATGTAGAACCTCTTTTTTTGTGTCATCTTCAAGGCAGTTGGCTATGTTAAGATGAAGCTAGATGTCTCCTTCCCTGCCATTGGCTGTCAGAAACTCATTGAAGTGGATGATAAATGCAAGCTTTGTACCCTCTGTGAGAAGCACATGGCCACAGAAGTAGCTGCTGATGCTCTGGATGAAGAGTGGAAAGGTTATGTGGTCCTGATCAGTGGTGGTAGTGACAAACAAGGCTTTCCCATGAAGCAAGGCATTTTGCTGTTGAGTAAGGGAAATTCTTATAAACCAAGAAACACTGGTAAGAGGGAGTGCAAGTCTGTAGATTCCCAATTTGGTTATTGCAAAACTGGAGAGAAGGAAATTCCTGGACTGACAGATACTACTGTGCCCCATAGGTTGGGACCTAAAAGAGCTAGTAGAATCTAAAAGCTTTTTAATCTCTCTGAAGAAGATGATGTCCACCAATATGTTGACTGAAAGCTCTAAACAAAGACGGTAAGAAATCTAGGACCAAAGCACCCAAGATTCAGGGTCTTGTTACTCCAGACCATGTATCCCGCAACACAAGCACTGACTTACTGCTCTGAAGAAAACATATTAAATAAAAACAAACAACAACAACAAACAACAATGAGGAAGCTGCAGAATATGCTAAACCGTTGGCCAAGAAAATGAAGAAAGCTGAAGAAAAGTACCAGGGACAGATTGTCAAGAAATGTTGGCTGTCCTCTCTGAGAACTTCAACTTCTAAGTCTGAGCCCAATGTAAAATAAGATTCTAAGAGTAACAAATAAATAATCATACCTTGAAAAAAAAAATAGAACTATTCCTAGAGTCCTGGTAGAGTATGAGGGACCAATTTTATACCCAGACAAAATATCCTGTAAAGTATACTGACAAACAATCCTTAAACATCAATAATTCAGAAAAAATGATTTTCCTCTTTTAAATCCTTCTAATTTTCTTTTAGTTTGTTTCAGTGTTGGAGGTAGAGTCTAAAATTGTACTTACTTATGCTAGGACAACTGTACCATGGAGCTATATGGCAGCCCACCATGAAATCCTCAAAAAAAAAAAAAAAAAAAAAAAAAATATATATATATATATAATATATATATATTATATATTATTCTTACTTTGACAGCTTTCTGCATGTATTGTCCTAGTTTGTGTTCTATTGCTGTGATACACAGCACAACCAAAGGCTTAGGGAGATAAGGATTTATTTAGTTTATGCATTGCAACCACAGTTAATCATTGAGGAAATCCAGGACAAGAGCTCAAACTGGAGCAGACACAGGAACCATGGAGGCATGTGTTTAATGACTTGCTTTTCATTCAGTGTACCTTTATCTACAACCTAGAACCACCTGTTAAATAATGGGATGGCTAATAATGGGCTGGGCCCTCTCACATCTATCATTAATCAAACAATGTCCTACAGACAGGTAGGCAATTACTCAATGTGAACAGCCCCCTCTTCCCAGATAACTTTTGCTTTGTGTCAAGTTGACAAAATAAAACATTCTGGTCCCACTCACCCTTCATGCTCTCTTATCCCCTTATAACCTCCACCAACCCTTCCCACCTCCCCTAAGTTCCCATCCACTTTTATGTCTTTTGTTTAGGTTTTGGTCTTGCTGTGTGAGCCACTAGTTTTCGCCACATGGGTAAGTATGGATGTGAGTGTAACACTGAGCTCTCTACACAATGGATTCCACATTCCTGTACAGAGAGGCTCACCAAGTCATGTTCATGGCTATTCACAGCAGAATCGACCTAAATGTCCATCAGGTGATAAACAGGTAATGAGAATGCAGCACATAGACACAATGGGATTTTATACAACTACAAAGAAAACTGCAGGGGAATTCATGATATACTGGGAAATGTTGAAGCAATCAGGTCACCCAAGCCCAATGAATTCCTCTTAAAAGTCACATTGCACAACCTAGGAATCAGAGAAGACCCTTAGGAAACTGATAACTATTCTGCAAACTAAAACGAATTTAACAAACATTATCCAAATATGGGGGAATTAAAAAAAACAAAAATGCTTTCTCTTTACCAGGACACTGAACTTGCCAAAAATTGAGAAAAAAAAATATGTAGGATTGCATGTGGTCATCTCATCATCTTGTGAAGTTAAAAAAAATAGTGGTGTGTATATGTGTGTGTGTATAGATGTGTAGGTGTGTAGATGTGTAGGTGTGTTTGTGTGCAGGTATATTCCTGTGTGAGTGCACTTTTTTTCTAATTGTAAGGAAGACTGGTGTCTTCACTGCTAGGAGCTCTTTTGTATCTGTAAGTGCACATAGCATATGTGGCCTTTGTGAGGAGGGTAAATTCAAGCACAGAGTTTTAAAGGAGGTAATATAAGGCCACTTAATAAACCAAGTGGCTGAAGCAAGATGAGTCGGCCTTGCACACATGCGCATCAATTAAAATATCAGCAGAGCCCATAAAACAAATGTTGGAAGGAACAGAAATAAAATAAAGTGTCAAGGGATTCAAAGGTATCTCTTTTTGCCCCCATCAGTGAAATGATACCTGAAATGAAACCGAATAAAATTATAATATATGTATCTAAAATCAGCCCCACATGAAAACAACTCAAAAATTAAAAATCTAAAACAAAACAAACAGTGCAGAGTATTTGCCAGTTTGAGCATGTCTCTTGCATTTTACATAAAGTGATGTATAGAACCTATGTGCCCTCCTACAGAACAGTCAGTGTTGAGGGTCGCAGCCATGCAGCCATCCTTATGGGAAAGGGGGAAGTTTGTGTGATGTCAGCTCTCACAGAAGTCACAGCAAGTCTGGGGTCTCTTGCCATGATCAAGCATCCAGAAAAGCTCCTCAAATCCCAGACTGTAATGTGGCCTGATAAGGGAACTCTCTCCCTGTCACCTCAGTTGACCCCATAAAGAAGGTCTCCTCAAATCGAGAATGCATGAACCTCCCCTTCTCTCTTCCCTCCAATAACTTTGATTAGAAGAATACTCAATTTGAAATGGGATGTATCCCTGGGGTGGATCTGATTGGTGGATTCTGAACCAGAAACTGGAGTTTGCTCTGCAAATTGTGGAATGTCTTTATAAAGTCAAATTTCAATGAGGCTGCACTTACACCCGGCCCCTACGGGGATAAAGCCACGTTCAGAGCAGAAGGTGCCAAAACAAACTTTAACTGTTTCAGTCACCTGATAAATGAATAAAAACAAGAGAAGAGAGCGATAATAAAAGAAGAAGCAGGGAAATAGATGGTGTTTAGATCCTAAAAATGAAAAAAGGAATGAACTGGGAAACAGAAAACGGTCAAAACTGAACACAGCCACTAAGAACAAAACCGCAAGAGAAAAACTCTTAAATTAGTTAACCAGTGGCATGAGTCTTAGAAAAAGGATGGCTACCTAAGTTGAAAGGTCAGCATCAAAACAAATTAAAGAAAAGGAAGAGCAGAAGAATGATAGACATGTTTTAAATAAACAAACAAACAAACAAACAGGACACTGCTTTGCCTAATACTGTGCAGGCGAGGTAGATGATTTTCTAAGAACTCATAACTGGACATATTAGTCTCAGATGGATACACCCTATGAACAGAAGTGAAGGCAGAAGACATCTTTTAAACGTGAGCTTCCTTGAAGCCTTGGCAGAGATGGCTTTGCAGAAACAATCTTCCCAGTCTCCAGGGAACCAGTTCTTACCAGTGTTCTTTGCCTCTTTGGGGCTGTGGAGAAGGAAGAAGGAGCTCCTAGGTTTCCTCTGTGAAGCCAGCCTAGCGCTGTTGTGAGACCCACCAGAAAAGATATAATAAAACTACAGCCTGATCTCACCTATGAATATTGATGGAAAATCCTAAATAAAATATAAGCAAATAGAATGGCGCTTCACATTAAACGAGTTGAAGATGGCTGTCCTAGCATAACCGCAGCCTCCTTAGCGCTCTGCATCCCAATCCATGGAAACAATAGTAAAGCTATTTTTAAAACAAACCAATACATTCATGTGCTCAAAACGGGAGCTTCCAGAATGCCAGAGCTTGTGTGTGTGTGAGAGAGAAAGAATGCAAACAAGAGAACTGCTCCTTAAACTGAAGGGCTTGAACATGTTCCTTCCTGAAGCAGCCGCCACACCGGTGACAGTGAGGTCATGATTTTGGGGGGCGAAGCCTGCAAGGACAAAGAGAAAAGGCTTTAGCTTTATTGGCTGTACAGCTAAGCCTCCAAGTCACGGTGACTCAAGGCACAAGAAGATGTTTGCTTAGTCATCGAGAGTACTGTCCCTGAACGGGGAGATTTGCAGAGATCAGTCTTCAATGTGTGGTTACCAAGCCCCAGGGATCAGCACCCAGCAGGCAGAAGAGCTAAGACAGGAAAGAGTGTCCTTGGGAAGTTACCTGAGCCAGCTAAGCATGCAGGTGTATCGCTGATCAGTGTTCTCATGCAGGGCCTCAGGGCCCCAAAGGAATGTTGGGAAGTAGCCCCACCCTCTCCCCTCGTGGACCCAGGAAAAGTCAAAGCACCCAGCAGCTCTCAGCAAACCCCTTAGCTGGCACCGCACTCATCCACATCCCTGGGAGCCAGTCCTGCATCCAGCACATTATTTAATTTAGCCAGGGCATCCATGCCGCTGCTCAGAATCTGCGGCTTAGCCTCAGCCATCTCCATCAGCTGCTTCCGGTGTACGAGGCTTTGGGAAACAGAAACAGGAGCTAGTTCATGTCACAGAGTCCCTCAAAGATATAGCAGGCATGGGAAACAGTGAGGCAGCGAGGATTTCAAAGCGAGAGATGAAACTCTGGAGGCAGACGGAGACAATATCCTGAAAGTTAAGTGTGACTAAGGAAGAAGGGTGCATGTCTATAAGTAAATGGAAATAACTGTTCAGTCAGGGCAGACTGTAGCTCTGAGAATTAATTCACAAGAAGATTGAATACCAAACCTTAAACTGGAAGTGGTGAGGGCCGATGCCAACTGCAAACACGTGGATGCTAAGCAATTAGAGACTCCGTTCATCAAAGATTACATTTGTAACAGATGAGAGAAAGTTACCAGAGTACAGAACCCAGAGATAAAAGGTTGGGGGGAGGCAATTGTAAAATACTCGGGAGGAATTCCAGAAGAGGAAGAGAACTGGTACAGGGGCATACATGGTGATTCCCGGCAGAAAGGGAGCCCCGAGAAAGCTGGACCTGAGTCTACCCCAGTGTAAGTAAGAAGTCCCTATGTGAGCCCATTGTAGAAAGATGGACAAGGGTCATGGTGAAAAAGAAAATCTTATAGGCAGGTAGAAAAAAAAAGTCCGTGGTGAGTCTTGACCAGCTGGAGTCACAAGAAAAAAAAACATGGACACTTGGACGAAGTATTCAGTAGAAAAGCAGGGGCAGGGGCTGAGGTGCTCAAGGAAAGGGGGGGATATTTAAGAGAACACACCCATTACTTTTTTAGTGTTGCATAGTAAAAATCAACCCTCTGCACAGTCAAAATACTCAGTGCTACAGGACTAGAGATACAGTTCAGAGGTTAAGAGCACTTGGCTGTTCTTCCAGACAGCACAGATTCAGTTCCCAGCACCTATGTTGGGTTGTTCACAATCACCTGTAACTACAACTCCAGGGATGTGATGCCCTTGTCTGTCTTCCATGAGCATGTGCATTCATCATTCATGTGCGTGTGGGCACACATACACATGCACACATGCATGTGCATGCACACAACACACACACACACACGAATAAATAAAAAATAAACTGAAAGATATCCTCCGTGTTAGAAAATAAAAGTTATGAGTTTGTCAAGGGAATTTCTTGAAAGAGCATTGAGCACACCGGAGTATCTCTGTGCTTTGAAACAAAATAGGTCATGAATGTCCTAGGAAGGGAAAAACGTTACAATTAAACTATAATCTCAAAAATAAACCAAAAAAAAGAAAGAAACAAACAAAGGAACAAAGAAGAAAGATCTGTGGTTTTAAGGGGAAGAAAGGCAAGCTAGGTGTATGTAAAAGCTAGTTATATGTAAAATATTATGTAATTACATTAATGTATGTAATTAAACAGAACCGAGGGAGGTGTTTGTGAGGAATCCAGGCTGTAAGCCTTGTACACACTCCTGGAAACCTGATGAAGGTTCAAACATCAGAGAAGTGGCTGTCGGTGATTAACCATCTAAAAGTAAATAGACTTGTTTTCCACCGTATCTCCCATGGACTTGAAAAACACATTTGGACAGTGACTTTTCAAAACTCTCTCTTTTATTTTGTCCCCCAAACATGACAAAATTTCACGATGGACCAAAAATAAACAAACAAAAGAGAAAGAAAGAAAAGTCGGTGAACTTAATGACATAATGCAGAGGGATTATGGGTGGTATTCTCTACTCTTTGTACTTCCCTTTTTAGATTTCCTATGAAGATTAGATAATGATTCTATAATCAGGGAAAAATAAACTAAAATAGAAACAACTTTATGCCAGTGGAAGTGTAATTTTCGGATAAGTATGCTTTTGTGTAAATATAGGAAACAGCGGGCCTCAGCCTGGGGAAGCTCACAGCCTTGGTGGACCTGGACATGACAGGACCACAAGAAGTGCTTGGGATAGAACGTTGAGTGGGAGGAAGGCGCATGTAAAATGAAGAATCCTCCCCTCCCCCTTTTAGCATAGTTTGGTCACAGCCGTCCCTCTGGCGAGAATAGTTGTTGACTTAACAGGAGAAATAACAAGCCAATTACAGAGGCAGGGTGCCCATCATTTGACTTTATGTACAGAAAAGACTGCTGGTTTCCATTCCAGGCCGTTCTGATGATTAGAGGTGCACACAGGCTCTAGGAGAGAAGCTCACATCTTGGTTTTTACACAAAGAATAGCTGAGGAAATGTGCTTGTTCGAGAGGTGAGTGTGGCTTGTATGTGGAATATTCCCTGGGATTCACACTGGGACGGTTTGTTCTAACCTGTAGCACCGTGGAGAAATGGGTCCCAGTGGGAGATAGTGAGGTCATCAGGGGTGCTCTCCTCGGAAGAGATCCGCATCTCTCGGTGTGTCTCTGGTAAATTCCGATGAGTAGTTATGTAAGAGCAGTGATTCCACCCCCACCCTCTCCTAACACTCCTCCCATAATTCTCCACTGAGATGTGGTACAGCCTAGGGTTCCTCTAGAGCTGAGTGATGCCAGCATAGCAGTCTTGGATCTCCAATACTAGGTACTAAAGAACTACCTTTTAAAACATTTCACTAGTAAATGTTGTCTTCTCGTACACATACACTAAGTATGTTTTAGTTGCTTCTCTGATGCTATGACAAAACACCATGACCAAGGCATTTAAAGAAAGAAAACATTATTTGGGTTTTTGGTTCCAGAGCAACGTGTCACTCTTGGTGAGGAGGGGCAGCAGCAGGCATGGCAGAGAGCTCACGTCTTCTATCACAAGCACAAAGTAGAGAGAGTGAACTGGAGGTGGTGCAAGTCTTTAAACTCTTGGCGCCTCCCCCCAGGGACATGCTCCTCCGGAAAGCATCCCTCACTATGGCCATCTCTGTGGTCCTATCTATGCCCTCTCTAGTCCCTCAGTATGCACCTCTCTATTGTCCTCTGTAGGCCCTCTCTAGGACCTCAGTATGGCCGGCTCTATGGTCCCATCTAGGCCCTCTCTAGGCCCTCACTATGGCCATTTCTATGGTCCCATCTAGGGACCATTAAACACACCTCCAATTGCAGACCAGGTGCTCAAAGGTCTGAGCCTATGGGAGACATGCTCATTGGAACCCTCACAACTCATTAAGGACCCTCTTCCCCCAATACCCTCATCTATTTCCCTCTTAGGCTACCCACACCCCTACCCATAAGTCAATTTCCTTGATTTGCCTGCTTGGGTTTAGTTCAGTGTCCCACAAAGGCTGTATGATCCTATGTTTGGAGCAAACCATCAGACCTTGGTGGGCTACCAGTAGGTACACAATTAGATGCCCTGCTACCCGTTCTCCAAGAATCTATTGGTTGCCACCAGATCAGCAGTATGTGGGTAAGAACCTTCGAGTCTCTTCCATTTAGCACCCAACCTCAAGCATTTTGTTATAGCGATGGAAAACGGAGCAGGAGGGGCAGGAAAGCATCCAGATACAGGGATGATACTGAGCAGGAAATATTAGAAGATGACGTTTCTACATGATTTCCATCTGATGGCTTCAAGAATGCGAAAAGAAGCCAATAAACTCCCATACTATGTCTCTTTAACATTTGACCTCCCAGACATCAAAAGAGCACTTGGTTGCTTCTTGGTTAAGAAGTATTTTCTGTCTCCTTGCCTGCTCCCACAAAGAACCTAGCCTGTTCTGGCTCCTATTGCCCATGATTTAACCCAACACGTCCCTTATCACCTTCTGGTACAGTTAATCTTAGTTGTCAACTCAGTTGGGTTGAGACACACCTGGGAGTTTAGCAAGTACAAGCGGGATAAGTGCTTATATTTCCAGAGATGATTGACACAAGGAAAAGCAACTGGGGTGCGGGGGGAGCAGCTTGAATGTCAGCACCAATATCCGATAATCTGATCCCAGGCTGGAGTGAAAGCAGATGACAGTAGGAAGCCAGTCAATGCCTGCAAGCTTCAGTCTCTGAGACAGTGTGTGTACCATTGCCACACCTGGTGGTGGGCCTCAGACTCCACCTTTTCAACATGGCTTCACACTAAGAACTCTCCGGGAGCATCCATGCCTGCCCTGTAGACCTAGGCTTGCTTTTTTAGAAGATATTCTTTCTTGTTCTGAGGCTTTCAGCTTCTTGAACTGAGCTGCAGCTGCCATTTTGGGCCTATGCAGCCCCCAACTGTGAAAGCCAGTAACAAACTCTCTTTTAGACTTGCATGTGCAGATTGCTCTTGTATATTGGGTTTTTTTTTTTTTTTTTTTTCCTCTTTAGAATGCTGACTAATTTACCTTCCTTAAATAGCCCCCTTCACTCTCTACAAACTGAATTCTGGGTAATTCTGAAATAGCACTCACCGCTCTGTCTCCATGTAGCCTGAGCTTTCCCAGAGTCTAAGTAGAGAAACATCCATGTTCCATCCATTGCTCTCTTGCTGCTCTACCCATCAGGAAGGCAATGACAGGGCCTTCCTCTGAGCTTGACATGGGTCCCATCGGAACTACGTGTTTCATGGAGTTACTACTTTCAGCTGATTTAGAAATGGCTTCTCTTGACTTCAAATGTATTTGAAATTGCTTTGCACAATCAAAATCTCCACGAAAACCACCCTAAACCCGCCTGCCCAGCTGCCTCTACCCTGGGTCAAACATCCTTGGCCTGGGTGCTTGCCTCAGTCTTCATCACTGCATTAACACAGCCTCTGGTTCTGAAATAGCTTTTCACAGGCCATACAATTGTATCTATGACATCTCTCCCTTTCTTCTTCTTTCTTCAGCTCAGCTCTTCTTCACTTCCAGTTTGTCCTTGGCATTAGATTGACTGATTGATTGATTGATTGATGCTAAAATGTAAGTTCAATAAGGGTGAGGTCCTTGGCTTGTCTTATTCACAGATAAATTTTCAAAGGCAAAATCCAGGCTGGTATGTAGTTTGTCTTCAGTAAATTCTGAAGTAAATTAATGAGCAAAGTGCAATGTTCTGTTCTTAATCTGTCGTTACAGCTGGCTTGAAAGCACTGTCGAGACACTAGCTGCACTCTGTGTGTGTGTGTGTGTGTGTGTGTGTGTGTGTGTGTGTGTGCACTATGTCACCTGGAACACACATAGGGCATGGGCATCAGTAGCTTTCGTTGGATTAATGAGAAGTGGAATATTTATTTCAAGATGGCGTAAGCAAACTGATCCTGTGGCACAGGCCTATAATACTACTTGGGAGACTGAGACAGGAGAACTGAATATTCAAGGTCATTCTGGGCACTTAGTGAGAACTTGTCACAAAATCAAAAGTAAAAACAGGTCTGGGGAAGTAACTCAGTAGCAGAACTCTTATTGAGTCTGCAGTAAGCTCAGAGTCCTTGGGTTCAACCTGGTGGTTTGCGAAAATAGCCAGAAAGACTTAAGTGCATGAAGAGGTGGAGGTGATAAGAAATAGCCTATGTCTTCCATCCCTAAGACCTCGGTTCTGTAATAGTACACAGCAGGCTCACTGCCCCAGGTTTGGATCACAGGTATCACTCTGTCGCCTGAGTCCTCTGTCCTGCCCGGCATCCTCTATGGGGACAGAGGGTGAGAGAGTACAGAATCAAGGACTTGGACTCCAAGAGCAGGTGAGAATGTGGCAGCCAGCTCCTTTATTAACTCTCAGGGAGCGCCCTTTATACCCTCCACCCGCATCCCATTGGTCCCAAGAAAGCATGTCCTCTGGTGACTGATGTTTGTGTGGAAGCAGCCACTACCCTGGCATGGAGTCTTTCTGTTCCTCCTAGATCCCTATTTTTTTTTTAATTTTTAATTATTTTATTGGATATTTTATTTATTTACAACACAGATGTCATCCCCTTTCCCCATTCCCCCTCCCTAGAACCCCCTATCCCATCCTTTCTCCTCCTTTTTGCTTTTATACCATTTTAATTACATGCATGTATTAAGGTCAGTTCTAGGTTGAGGGTCTAGCAATACAATAGATGCAAATAGTCAAGGAACAAGCAGGACAATAAACACAAATAGAACAAGCAAGGCATTAAACCCAGTTACTGAACACTCCCGTGATCACTGTTTCTAAGGGTTTCAGATCCAGGATCTGAGCCTACTTCCCTGTCCTAGCCCAAAGTCATTTTCATGTCTGGAGCCTACTTCCTTGTTCTAGCCCAAAATTTAGATTCCTGTCTGAAATTACTTCTTTGTTCTAATCTAATGTCAGATTCCTGCCTGAAGCCTGCTTCCTTATCCTTGGCCCATGTCAGATTCTTGCCAAGATCTTCCTAGATCACTCGTATTCATTCTCTTCTTAAACAGTCCCCCTATGTCAGGAGTTACCATCACCCTACTTTAGGGATATGAATGCCAAGTATAGAGATGTTGGCTCCATTTGAGGAAGAGGTAGATGATAGCTAACATTGACTTCAGGCTCCTTGGAAGGGTTCTTGGGAGCTTACTCACTTTGCCATTGCCTTATCTTGTCTTTCTAGAGTTCTAGTGGGATTGTTTTCCAGACTATGTTATTCAATGCCACTAGCCACGTGAGGTTTTATAAGTATAGATCAATGACAACTAAATGCAAGTTGGATCCAGTTTCTTCGTGTTACTAACCACGTGTATCCCGTAGCTGTCATGCCAGAGACCAGAGCACCTCCCTTGCACATGACACTCAGAACAACGCTGACCAAAAATACAGGTTCCACAAGGGCAGAGAATCCGTTACATATTTATCGTTTTTATATTTTTTTGAATGCACTTGGAAAGAAGAGCTCCAATAATTAGCATATAGGAAACTTTAATAAATATTAACCACCCAGTCCTCAAAGATGTCTTTTTGCCTTCTGATGGCAAGCAGGGTTCTCATTGCTGCAAATAGCCAACACTCATATAAATCAAACTCTCCCCACTGGCACAGGAGGAGACAGCTCCAGGGCCAGCATCCCCAGTGTGGCTGTGACATGCACACAAGTCCTTTATCTGTCTGTTTTCCTCCTAATTAGAGATGTTTATTGTGTTCTTTGTCCATATGGATTTTTTTTCTTCACAAATATATTCGACTACTTAGCAGTTCTGAACTTCCATACCCTAGAGAGAAAGCTTGAAGTCAGAGTCTATTAAGGATGTGTGTAACACTCAAAGTTTTCCAAGACTGATTTGATTTTCTTTCATTTCATTTTCTTTTCCAGTAGCTGTGTTCTCGGAGCTCGCTAACCTCTTGGTTCGTCGCCAGAACTGTGAGCCACAAGTGGCTGACACTCAAGTTCCACCAGGTGTCTGCGCTCTGTCTGGGCACAAGGGATTGGAAAGATCTTCTGTCTTTGGTCCTGAAGAAAATGAGGACGCTCCAAGGCCTTCCTATCTTCTGAATAGAGAGAGTACTGACATGGTATTGTCCTTCAAATTGTTTGATTAGGATTCATGAAGCATTGTGCTGGGCATTAAGAACAGGAGATAATCCAAGAGTGACTCCAATTCCCACCTCTGAGGGAGGTATACAGGAAAACGGTTCGAAAACCAGTAACACGGGAACACGGACCAAGCCAGGTGCTAGCAAGTAATAATAAGAAGTGAAGGCAAGTTATAGGCCCAGAGTGGCAGGAACGGGGTTCTGTCAAACTGAGTCATGAGAGGGACTTGAGGACACAAAGCAGGCATAAGCAATGAGAAAGTAATGTAGGGTAGAGACTAACCTTGGTATGTCTACACAAAGACCCAAAGAAAGAAAGAGAAAAGGAGACCTGGATGATGACATCAGAGACACAGGCAGAAGGTGAGAGAGGAGGCTCGTGGGTATCAGAAGGATTTGGATTCAATCCAGAGCTCTGGTCATTGAGCGGTGACTTCATGTGACTGACGTTTTAGAAAAAACAAATAATTGCATACAAGAAATAGATATGATGTGGTTATGAGAGACAGAGGGGAGGCCATGAAAAGACAGAGGCTGTAGTCAAGAAAAAGGGCATGCCATGTGGAGGCTGGTCTGAGGGAGGCCAGGAACACATGCATGGTGTAGGTACAGGAGAAATATGCCTGGCTGGGGTCCAGGTTCTGCAAGAATGAGAGAGGGGCAAGGAGATGGCTCATGTGATAAGGTGTTTGCTATTCAAACATGTCAGCTTGATTCCCTAGTCTAAATAAAACAGTCAAGTATGGTGGCCTACATATCTATCTCCAGTGCTGGAGAAGTACAGACAGGATGGGGCTTACTGGCCAGGCAGTCTAGCTTGCCCCATAAGCTCCAGGCTAGTGAGAGACCCTGTCTCAAAAAATAAAGTGGACAGCCGCTGAGAAATAATGTCCAAAGCTGACCTCTAATCTCCACCTGTAGGGACATACTTGCACAATCTCACACACACACACACACACCACACACAGAGAAAAAAGAATGTGGGAGAAGCAGCTAAATGTGAAGTAGACATTCGTTCTTCCGTGTGACGATGGGGCCATATTATATCCAAGAGGTCTTAAGGTAAAACTGAATTTTTCATTTCTCTGAAATGCAAACTTAAGGGTTCCTCTAGATTTTATCGGCAATCAAACTAACTATGCGTGTGACACTTGCTAGGCATGCCTAAGTGACATGTTGTTGAGCAAGTAGGACGAGGAAGTATTAGGTCCCAGACAAAGGGAATGGGTTTCTGAAGGACCCAGGCAGGCATAGCTCTAACACCTTGGTAGATGGACAGTGACCTCAGCCTGCCGCTTCCAGCATTGCCAGAGCTCAAAAGTCACAGCAGTGGCCATCATTCTAGCTTAGCTCTGGGAAGAGCCTTCTTTCCGAGTCTGAAGTATGTGAGGTTGACTTGTATCTCCTGAGGACCACAGCTGAAATTGGTCATTGTGGCCTCCTGCCTGCCTTTCAGAAGTCACCTGGATCTTGAGTGGGTAGAAATCAGCAGTCTGTTGATGTCACAACTACTCCTGCTCAGACCTGTAGGGAGGAGCTGTCGGTGTTGGAGATGACACCAAATTTGTTGCTCAAGCCTGTGGGAGAGAAGGGTCCATATCCAAGACTGTTCAGCCCAGACTGGCTGCCTTTTCTCCCATTGCTTGGTTCTCCTCAATGGTATGGCAAATGAGAAGGATCGATGTCTCAGGGCTGTAGAGGAAGTCAGATGTCTGCAGAATGCAGATGTGAATTGTTGCCTCATGCCAGAGTGCTGTGGAGCATCCGCCAGGATGAGAAGTTTAGATCTGTATTAGCTCTCTTCTCAGGTAGCAAGGGGTGTATTCTGACTCATGGTTTCCAAAGATAAGATCCATCACTGTAGGAAAGGCACGTAGCAGACAGTGGCAAGAGCTCCCTCACATCTGGACAGACCAGACAACAGAAAAGAGTACTGAATGCAAGACCAGGCTGTAAACAGTCAAGGCACACCTCAGTGACCTGCTAAAGCTCCCATAGTCTCCGCAAACAGCAAACCTGCTGGGACCTACATCTGCAAACACGGGAGCCTATGGGGGACATTTTATAACCAAACTATACCAACTGTGAGGTGGGAAGAGATGGGGAACAGCAGGGAGGAGAGGCAGAGAGAGAGGCTGCCTTCCAGAACCTGTTCACAGAGGAAGCAAAGGAGTGAATAAGAAAACACCTGCCTTCCCACGATTGCTACTAAGAAGCAGACTAGGACATTAAATAATGGCTTATTGGCCTGTACATCTTCTCAGGAAAACAACCAATGGTTTCAGAGAACTTATTATTACTGTGTGTTTACTTATCTTTTTCCCTCCTTACCTGATAATCATCTGTAGCTCCATCTGTCTTTTTAGGGACACATGATAAAACGGAAAAGGTCACAGAGGACAAAGACCTGCATAAGATTACTTGTGTTCTCCGGGAGGACTGCGCAATTATTTGTTTTTGATGAGATGACAGTGAAGATAGAATTGTTCAAAGGAAATGCTTCTCAAATCTCATCAAGCTGTCCCTGACTCCCTCTTGCTTGTGCATAACCCCACCTAGCAGGGATGCTCTGTAGGAAGCCATGAGCCAGGGAATGACTGGGAGTAATACACACCTCCTGGTCCATGGAGGCCCATGGGTTTCTGCACCGTTGAAGTGCTGTTCATGTCTAGTGGCAAAACTAGGTCTGTAAATTGTTTTCCAGATAAACTCAATTGTTGTCTGCTTTCCCTGCCCGATGTTAGTTTAGCCTTTCCCTCTGGACTCTCCCATTCCCCCAACTCTGCTCCATCCGCTGCCTCAAAGATACTTTGTGTCTACTGTTCTCTGCCATCACCTGCAGCCCCTATATCCAGGGTCTAGCACAGAGCAAGCGTGCTTTCTAGTTCTTCAGTCTATCTTCTCAATTGTCCCTGTACCCCTCAGGTTTGGGACCACAATCTGCATATTTCTATAGCCCCGTGCTTAGCAGAATCACTGTCCCTTGAGTTTTGTCCAGTACATTGATACATTTCCAGAAATTGTGAGTACTACGGGAGTCCTGGACATACACTCAGACTCTCCATCCCCGGCCAGTAATGATATTAGATGGCTTTTGTGTTTCAAAGACCACCCTGCTAATTCTTTATGGGTACTGCAGAAGGGATGCCTGCACTATGCACAATATTGAGACACTGAAAGGGGGCTCTGTTGAAAATGCTCTTCTGCCTTGTTTCTTGGTCTCACCAGAAAGCCACAGAGTACACAGACTCTACACCATGTGATCCCACACTATGGTCTCTAACACAGTTGTGTCACTGAAATACTCTGCAACCTTGAACAAGTAACTTTCCAATCCTGTCCACCTCAATTTCTAGTTCTGATCAAAGGGAAAGAGGAATGTATTGACCTCACAAGGATGCTGGAATGTCAGATGCTGAACATAGGCAGGTCCTAGCATCCTACCTGTCACATGGTACAAATGTCACACGGTCTCACTGCCATATTGTCTGTGTAGCTGAACATTTATTGTTGAGTGTGTCTCATGGGTGAATTAGGACCATTCTACACTGTAGCACCACTTGAAGAAAGCCAGAGAAATCTCTTATGTGCTCCTCCAGAAAACCTTCCCCTAGTCCTCCTGCAGGCCGTCCTAGGACCCCACCTTCCTACCCTTGCATTATGGTGCTCACAGAATACCCCTTTCACAATTGGCTCCGACTTGGCCATTTCCATGTTGGTCACAGGGTTGGCTCAGCTGTGTCCTCTTACTGCTTAAACGCTGCAAGCTGGACCAGCCCATCCCTTCAGACTTCACACCAGGGTATGAGCTGTCACAGGGCACCCGTGGGTGGACTCTCACAGTCAAGTGGAGAATCTCATCACCTCTGAGTTCTGAGTACATTCTAGATAGGCTGTTAGGCATGACCGCTCAGCTGATTGACAGCTGAATAAATCTGGAAGGTAGCAAGATACAACTCTGATAGACACATTGTCCCTGTTAACTGCTGGATCCAAATAATTTCAAAGCTTAGCAACTTGAAGCAAGTTGTTATTGCTAACACTTAATGGCTCTGCAGCTCAGGAATGTATTTATCAAGAGACTACAGAATGTATATGATATTACCATAAAATATGTATAATATTGTCATAATATCTAAAACCTACCCATGTCTTACCTTCAAAAGTGATAATTAAAATAGTGTAAAAAAAATCTCAAGTTGGATTGTATCCATCATCACATAGAAATGGCTTCCTCATTTTAGTCAATGCAGACCACCAGCTAGTGTGTCTGTCAGCGACCAGATCAGAGTGTGGAATTGCCTCACAGACCAGCCTCCATTAGTCAAAGAATCCAGAAAGAATAGACGGTAGAATTACGCTGATTTTTAAATATAATTTTCCAGTAGTTTAAAAAGAATAAGTTTTTCATTTAAAAAGCCAGCAGGATCAGCAGGCCACTAAGTTCTGTTTTAGTCAGAAATCAGTGGGTGGGAATATAAAGTCACATTTTTTTTTCTCCTCCTAAATGGAACTGGAGAAGCAGAAGATCTAACGAGTTAGTAATCAACCAAATTTCCTTTAAAAAAATAATAAATATAAGAGAGAAGAGTTGAAGCTTCCATCTTAAGTTATATCTCTTAATCCAACATAGCAGTGGCAAATTACCTAGCCCAAGTGCCTTTTTCAGTATAAAACCTTTTAAGGGAGGAAAAGGAGGCCCTCTGAGAACTCACAATCTATAAAAAATCAGACATTTAGAGACCAAGCTACCCCAGGGCCATTTGCATGTGAGACCTGTGGACTGCGTTTATCTAACGGTGCTTCCTTAAATCCCACACCATGGGGCCACTCAGGGTCACCAGCCCTGTGAGAAAGCCAGGCGCACAGCTGCCGTGTGGCCAATCGGAAGGCACTGCCACAGGGGTCAAGTGCAACCAGAGAGCTGCGCTAGGAAGCTGGAGATTGGAACCAGAGATGCTATCACCCAAAGGCTAAGGTTGACAGGCCACTTGAGCCAATGCCACTGACGGCTACACTTCACTGGACCAGGTTCTTCACCCTTTACAACTTACAGTTCTGGACATGGCTGCTCAAAAGTCATGTGATAAGAAGACCCAGAAAGGATGTCCCAGGGTTCCTGGCCTACATAAGTGCTATACAGAGCTGTGAAAAGTAAACAGGGTGTGTATCTGAGACGTCCTTCATAGCACTATGGCGAGTGGTGGCTAGCTGACTACCCTTAGAGACACCAGTTTGGGATGAATTGCTGCTACTGCTCCTGATGACCAACACGATGGACCACTACGGATATTCTTTTCTGCCTCAGAACCTTTCCTCAGTAGTGAGTGTGTGAGCCCCTGGTACTGTCCATAGGCGAAGCTGTGGATGCACTGAGCAGATCCTATGCACATATTGCAATCACTAAGGTGACCTGCAACAGAAAATGCAACTGGTGCCCGTCTGTGTGAAGAGAACTTTGCTACGCAGTACCAACCAAGCTGGCAGGCTTTCATCAGGGTGTCATGCTGTATGACAAGTCACTGTTAAAGCTGTGGACACTCACATCAGAACATCAGGGTGAGCATCTCACCACCGAAGCCACAATGCCCTTGTTTGGGATAGAGGTTGGACCATTTCCTCCCAGTCCCACCACTACTTTTCCTTTGGGATTAAATGAGCTTCTCATCCAACGTATCCAGCAGGCAACTGGCATATAACTAAGTACATACCAAAAATGAGTCATTTTATTCAATCCTCCTGAATCCCATAGTTATACCACAACCCTTCTGGCCTGCCTTGCCCTGGAATTCTTGGGGCTAGACTTGACCACATGTTTTGATCACCTTTTGCTAAGTCCATCACCCAGACCTATGGTTTTGACAGCCATGCTAGGAGACAGTGCCTCCTCCTCCTCACTCTCCTTGCTGTCTCTGTCTGGTGCATGTGACCAGGCACTAATTCAAGTTAAGTCTTAACTGACAGTCCCACATGGCCTTCCAGACTCCGGCTTTCATCTCCAGCTGTAGGAGCTTCCAAAGCCAGTCACAGCTGGTGTGTCATCTCCCCTCAGAGTCCCCAGGGCCAACCTTACCTAACCACATCTTGTCTGTTGCTACATCTCAGACAGTGACCCCTTCCCACAGTCCTCCCCCCCAACCCCGCCCCAAGCCATCACACAAGTCTCCTTGCTGTCTAAAGGGCCTGCTCCCTTTTTGGCCATGCTTCAACTCTACATTTTAGGATGAGTTTCTTATAGCCATTGAACCACTCAGTGCTATAAAAGTTCAAAGGCCTGGTCTCCTCTGACTCTGCATTCCCTATGTAGCTGGGTTCTGCGTTTAATAGGTGTCTAATCACCATACATATTACAAGAAAAATGCAGAATCCAGATGCCTGTAAAGCAGTAGGAATCCTGTCAAGTCCTCAGTCCAAAATTCCCAAGAATTTCCTGGGAGAAGCCAATAACCCTCAGTCCTGCCCCTATTGTAACCAGAGGATGAGACACAGACACAGAGCGTGTCACCAAGAGATGTGTCCTCTTGAGCAGCTTCCCTGACTTTGGGAGCTTTCCATGTGACTCTAATTGTGATAGTTTGTATATACTTGGCTCAGGGAGTGGCACTATTTGGAGGTGTGACTTGTTGGAGTAGGTGTGTCACTGTGGGTGTGGGCTTTAAGACCCTACTCCTAGCTGCCTGGAAGTGAGTATTCTGCTAGCAGCTTTCAGATGAAGATGTAGAACTCTCAGATCTGCCTGCAGCATGCTTGCCTAGATGCCACCATGCTCCCTCCTTGATGACCCTCTGAACCTGTAAGCCAGCCCCAAATATATGTTATCCTTTATAAGACTTGCCTTGGTCATGGTGTCTGTTCACAGCAGTAAAACCCTAAGACACTAATCTTACATTCAAAAGCCACAGGTCCATTTCTGGCAAGCTTAGGTAATTCCTCACTCTCCAGGACATGGGTGGACAACAGAGATCTGAGCAATCAGAACAACTCACAATTAGATATGGATGAGAGTTGGGTTGTGTTCAGAACAATCCATATTGAGCTCCTACAGTACAAGAACACAGCTGTAGATGAAGAAGAGTGAAGAGATACTAAGATGTCTATATTCTGTTTGTCCAGGCAATCATGAGATTTGGGGGTATATAAATTGGGGCAGGTGATGCCAACTGAAATGTAGGGTTGCAACAGGAGGAGTTTGGGATCCATTTTGCCCCAGGACCACATAACTTCCATGCTCACCCAGTCAGAGCAGTGTCAAGCCCTGCATGGGTTTGGAAGACAAGCTTTGTGTGACTCTATCCTTTCATTTTGCAGAATGAACCAAAGGGAGCAAGAGCTATTATCAAGGGATGTTGTGAGGTTTGAATGGCATCACAGGACTATCAGGGAAAGAATGTCAGGATCTATAGAGCCCTAAGGATGACAAGCCACAGCTCATGATGATTGGCATTACTGTTGTCACTTACAGGAGTTGGGTCTCACCTGAGCCCACCCACCTGTGCTGTGGCCTCCAGTATTCTCCTTATATACCTCTGTCTATTTACCTGCATGCTTCCCGATGCAAGGGGATTTAAGGCAGTTGACAGAAAAAGCAAGGGCAGAATGTTAGATGGTAACACGAAGCTGAAAATGGGAGAAAGGGGAGAGGAAACATTGTTATATTTGGTGTGGTGTAGCATGGAGCTTCTGGGCTTCCACTGCCAGCAGCGGCAGAAGGCAGAGAGCTTTAGCAGTCCATTGCTTGGCTAACAAAATGGAGAAACAACAGGTGGATCGGAGGGTTACACCATCATAACTGAGAGTTTCAAGGACCCAGACAAACAGCTGACCCGGCCTGGGCTAAGGCCCAGGAAAAAAAAAAAAAAGCATGGGATATTTACTAATATATTCACAGACTCCAGGTTGAAGCCTTCTTTGTCTCCCCCTGCCACGCAATCTTTGTCAAAGCCGTGCCAGGCAATATGGCTCTTTCTAGAACACTCTAACACCTCCGTAGCTTCTCCAGCAGTCACGGATATCAGTCAACTTGGTGAAGCAAGGACTCCCTCCCAGGTGATAATTACAGACTGCATTTTTGAATAAAAGAAAAATTGAAAAGCCTCAAAATCCTCCAGGGGATTAGCTAACCCTGATTCTCAGCGATGGAATTTAGTCAGAGAACGTTCTTCTGCTTGGTGATGTGTCAAATCCACCCTGGGATAGCAGACTTAACTAGTAACGGCAGCCAACAGTGAAGAGCCTCCATCATTGTTTATTTAGCAAAGAGAGAAGCCTTCTTTCTACTGAGGGACAGGTAGTGGAGGCAAAAGGGTCTGGAAATCAATAAGCGTTTGTCCAGTCCCATCCGTTAGCCAGCTGGTAGCCCTCCCACTCTTTACCTGTACTTTTCCATCTCTTTCTGCCTCTTCCCTGTATCACCTTACCACCTTCTCCCTCGTGTCCCCCCCCTTTCTCTCTTTCTCTTCCTTGGCTGATTCAGAGTCTCTCCTCTCTCTCTCTCCCTCTCTCTCTACCCACCTCTCTCTCCCTCTCTCTCTGTCTCTCTCTCTCTATCACACACTCTCTGTTTTCTCTCGTGTCTCTCTGCCTCTCATGCTCTCTCAGCTGTGTGCTTATCTTTATTGTTTTGAATGTTGAATTAGCATTCTTAAGACATGGTCAGTCTGTATGTGCACCTGCATGTGGTGCATTTCATGTGTGTGTGCGTGTGTGTAAGTAAACCTCCCATGTGTATATATGAAGGCCAGAGGACAATATCAGGCTCCATCACTCTCTGCCTTATTCCTTGAGACAAGATCCCTCAGTCAATCTGGAGTCAGGCTGGTGTCCAACAGGCCCCAGGCATCCTCACACAGAGTTGGAGTTACAAGTGCACATGTGGGCACACCCAACTCTTTACATGGGTGCTGGACATTTGAGTCCAGGTTTCCATGCTCCTGCAGTTAAGAACTTTGCTCACAGAGCCATCTCCATGCATCCTGGAAATAAGATTTCTGATCCTCTGTCTACAGATGAGAAGACCGTCTCTGTGAATCTGGTATACTTACAAAGATCCTTAAGAAGGACAGTGAGGGGAGCACTGAAGAGATGAAGGACTTAACACCACGCTGCCAGCTCTGGGGACAGAAAAGGGTGCCGCAGTCCATGTCACATGAGTAGTTTCTTGAAAAGAAAAAAAATGGATCCACCCATGGCTTCCAGGAGACGATGGCCACCACTAACACCAGACTTCGGCAAAAGGACACACAGTCCATGACAGGCTACCCACCTGTAAACCTGTAATACATCATACCATGTTGTCTTAAGCAATTAAACGGGTCCCAGAGGCAAAAGGACAGACATGCACTGACCTCGGCTCTTCCTTTCTCTTCTATTCTGCTGCGTTTCTCTCTGACCTTACTGTTGTCTCTGATCAGCCATTTCTCTTGGTCAAATTAACATTTACTTTCCAAGTGTTTTGTTTTCCCCTTTCTTCAGGGTGATATTTATTTATACAATGTTGCTTCTAAGAAGGCAGAGCCTGGAGCGGACAGCCCTGGGTTTTCTCTTTGCTTCCACTTACTCTGTACCAGTCCTGGTCTTTCTCCTGTGACGCTGGCTTATTCCAGTTGTTTAGGAAGCTCAGTCATGTCACTATGTTAATGAACAGAGAATAAGGCTTATTCTCTGACTATGTAGCTGGAACAACTAGGCTACCCTCCTGTCCTCTGTGGTCTTCTGCTAGGGCCCAGGTATTGGTCCTCCCCTGAAACTCCATACATTACTATGAAGGAGCCCAGTCCTCAGCACAATAGCACTGAGAGGCAGGGCCTTTGCCAGGTCATGACGTCACAAGATCCTCACCCTCATGGCTGAAGTTGGTGCCTTCTACACCTAAGGGAGTTCCTTCCCTTCAACCTTTCCATCACCTGAGAACTCAACCAGAAATTGCCACGTAGGAAACAAGGACCCATCCAGCCATCTGTCACCAGAAAACCAATCTAAGACTGCCTGGATCACAGACTATCCAGCCTCAAAAACCATGCATAGTACATTTGTATTGTTGATAAACAACCCAGCCTGAGGCAATTTGCTCCATAATCACAAAGGGTCTGTGATAGCTCCCCTTTGGAGGCTGTAGACTCCTGCTCTGAGAGATAAACCTGAGAGGGAGAAGAACCAAGCCTCCCTCCACAAGGGCCTTAATTCCTTCAGGGAAAGTCAGTAGCTGGTGTTATGGAGGAATCTTAGAATTGATCCTGTCTTAGAAACCCAGCTTTGAGCAAGAATAACAAACAAACAAACAATCAAACAAACCAGACTCTTACATTGTAACTAGATTACAATGGTAACTGGTTACATTGTAACCAGTCAAGGTCAGAAGAGCCCTTCCTCATCACAGAAGACACTTGAGTAGAACACAGAAGTTGGCATTGATCAGAGAAAAGGAAGACATGGCAGGGCTTACAGATTAACCAACATCACACGCCAACACTAGCCACAGTCAAGCTAGCCCTTGTGCAAGACCCAGTGATGCTCACACAATTCCCAAAAACGAGTGCAGTTGTTCTACACTATACACTAAGCAGATGCTCATTCTCCTCCTTATTCTACCACTGGCTGGCTGGACCTCCCTAGGTAAATTACTTACCTTCTCTGAGATTCAGGATTACCGGAGCAGCAATATTCACCCTTGAAGAGACTATTGAACGAGAATCACCCAAATCAGTACTTAGCAAAGTCATAAGCTCAGCAATAGTGACTAGTGCTCACTCCACAAAGCTCCGAAGAAACGAATCCCAGACACAGACAGGAGACAATCTGATTCAAGGTCCTGAAGAGAAGGAGATCATTGATCTGTTACACTAGGCAGGCTTCTGTCAACTCCGTCCTGGGGTGCTTCAGCATTTCATGCAGAAAACAAGGACCTAGGAATGCCTTCCCATTGCCATTTGAGTGGGCGCATAGAGATGTGTTCCTTGACGTCTCGTTCCCTCCCTGACAAATACCTGGGGTTTGCAGCCATCAGACCCAAAAGGGAGCCCAGACATCATCTTTGTACTACTATAGAAAACTCCTCAAAGGAGGGGAGTTGTAAGGGAATCATATTTCTTGAGCCACTACTAGCCCCTCAGCAGACCTCTTGGGCTGTCTTCGGAGGTTCTGCTCCCACACTCCCCCTCAACCACCATGGAGACAGATCGTTGACACTGTAGGAACCAGAGCTCTGAATTTCATTTAGCATTTAATTAACTAGAGTAGGCCAGGCGCTCCATGGCACCACCGTGATTGCAATCTGTGAATGGATGGGCATTTTTATCTGAAAATGATGACCAGCTTATCTTGTGTCTCACAGCTATCTCACGTGATAGGTATCTCTCGTTATCCCAGCCAATCAAACACAGAAAGTTTATTAAGATTCTATCATGTGAAGTTATCACCAGCGATAGGATTTTTCATCTGAATGTGTGAGGATGCAATACCGTATTTTGTCGAAGAGACCCTCGAGGAGAACACGGTCAGGAAAGTTATCGTTTAGGACAGTCTGTTAATCTCAGTCCATGGCAGAGCAGTTGGTGAGGATGGCCACCCACATCACGGGTGAAAGAAGTGCATAGCTCTCTTTTTCTTGGAAAATGAATTGACACCGTGACAGAAAGACACAGGTAAAGAAAACAGCTGTGTGATCTTAAAGAGGAGAAGGCTTCAAGTGGAGTATAGGCTAGTTATCTCAGTCTGAGAGATGTGGGCTTTGAACTTCCTGGAGTCCATGGCAAAAGATAAATGATATGGCTTCTGCGATTTGTGGGTCTCTCAAAGTAACTTGTCTATTACTTCAGAGATGTCAATTTTCAGCAAGACTGGTTTTAGATGGGGAACTTGAAGAAAATCATTCACCCAGCTACTCAGCTGTTCATTGATACAGTGAACTAACGTCGTCGATTCTCTTTATATAGGCTGCCATATTGATGCTGGGTCTCCAGTGATAGCCAAACTCGCCTTCCTTTATGGAGTAGACAGGTCATGCAATGTGACGGTCAGGTAGTGTGACCCCACAGTGCCGAGATGTAGGAGCACTTCCAGCTTCAGGTGACCAAAGGCATAGCTAACCTTCCCATACTCATTCAAAGACAAGATAGGACTCTGAAAGAGACATATTTGTAGAGGAGAGGTGGGTGATGTGTTTGTGGGCACTGGGATGAGAAATGACTTTGTATTGTGAATGACAGCCATACGAGGGGTGATTGACAAATGTTAGCATCCCTCCCACACTGGGAGCCCTCTAGACCGTGTATGACTTCTCCTAACTGCCATCCTTTGGGTTCTAAATGAAGGAATGACGCAAGCAACAAAAAGCCCTAGAGGGAAGCCACAGTCCACAGCCAGGGTGCAGAAGACATAGTTACTTTTAGGATAATCACAATTACCTGCATGCCTTTGGCACTCATCCAAATGAGCTGGGAAACACTACTCTTCCAAGGCCTCCGAGAACTCCGTGGAGGGATTCATTAAATTTTCCTGAGACTTCTGGAGTTGACAAAAACTTTCCCACATTCTTGGTCTTGCTTGAGCCCATAACTCTGATGCGAAGGTAGCAGCTAGTGGGATAGAAGGCTGCAAACAGGATCTGACCCCTCGCTGTGTTGTAGTCCTGTTTGGGTCCATGCATCAGTCCCGTCCCTCGCTCATGCTGTGAGCTCTCAGAGCCAAGGCAGCCTCTTGCACTTCCACAGAGAGTTCCAGAAATCTTGAGTGGAATCAGAGTCACACTGCCTGGGTGTTGCACAAATGAAAATTTAACTTCGTCCACTGCCAAAGGTAGGAACAATACTAGATAAATTCAAAATACAGTTTCAAATCACCTATTCCCTGTGCCAAGCCCAACAGGCGGGGCTCAACTTTCCTCCACGTTCCTCTACCGTCTTCCCTTCAGTGGGGGAAGCCCCTTGGAGTGCCTAGGGCTCTGTCTCTCTGCTCCATAACTCCATGCTATTACCTCAAAACCTCTGACAAGAATGCCTCTTTCGACTCATTAGCTTGGCTTCCTCATTAATTCATTAGCACTTGGGAGCCCTAGAGATGATCTTTCTCTTCCAACTCGAGTCTCTGCCCTTACAAATTTCATTTCTGAGCGTTCCCTCACATTCCGTTTACTGTGACATCGTTTATAAAATTCTCCCTTGACAGGAGAGAGTCAAAAAAAATAACTATAGATCATTTTAAATTGCTCTGACTGGTACCTCTGCATTTTAAGGATATCAAGGTGGGAGAAATGCTCTTAATGATAGGATGACACGTGGATAAAAGGCTGACAGGGTGATTGTAGTACCAGATGCTCCCACACACCCGTTAGCTGCTTCCTTCCTGGGCCTGTTTGAAGCAACGGGTGTCAGGTCAGTAATTAGACTCCTGCACACAAACTGGAAGTGCCACCTGACCTCCTATAACACGGCCATCACTCCAGCGCATGCCAACTTCAATCTGATGTACGCCATCACCGGCCGCCATCTTTTCCTTGCAAGGCAGCCAGAAGTTCTCGGGGACATCTTCCGCCTCGTGCTCACACAGGTTAATGAAGTCTGTGCTTCCCCTGAGTGTCAAAGAACTCACTCCAGGGAGGCAGTGCCTCTGCATCCGTGGGGTAACACCTAACATCAACCTCCACAGAGCTTTTGATTCTTCCTTTCTGATTATAGGCTAGCTAGCTGGCATATTGTGTTCAAGGTTCCTTTATGATAATTCTTTGATTTTTTTTTTTAACATGCACTTGGTCCCTTGGAATAATACAAATGGCATAAGAACCCAGTGACTTAACTCCAAGCTCCATACAGGGCACTGATTTACCTCAAGGCACTGAGGGAGGTCTGTTATAGCTGGATATTCCTGATTCCTAGATACAGACTAAGTTCTCAGAGCAGGGAAAAGGAAGAAGGGTTCAACACGGGATGGATCACATCATTGCATGCACACAAGAGGATCCCTGCCTGATAGCCGTTCCAAACATAGGGTTCCAGGTATTACAGCAGCAGGTGCTGGTCCAGGTTAGCCATCTCTGATTAAGGGCAGACAGAAAACTCAGGGCATCACTGACCATCAGTGTGGCTATCTTTAAAGTGGCCGATCAGTAGGTTTCATGGCTGACCTCTGGATCCTAGGGCTATCAAAATAGTAGGATTCCAAACAAGGATGAGCGACAAGAGGAGAGGGACGTCTGGGTACCTGTTCCTGAGTCTCCTATAACAAGCATTCTGGTTTCCTTTTAAGAAAATGCCCTCTCTCAATGTCAGCCTCTACAGGTCAGGAACATTTGACTCTTCTCATGCCAGCAAACCAAGGGACACATGCAATCCTTACTTTGAACTGACACAAGAAGTTCCAGAATCAGAGCAAAGGGTCCTTGCTCTTTGGGTTATGCTACTAGTTTTTAGCCTCTAACGAGACTCCTGGGTATCTGGGGGCTCATCATGAGAGATCGCCTCAAAATAAAGCCAACAAATGTATGGAAAAGGGTGAAGCCAGACTGGAGTCACCAGCCCCTTGCAGTATAACATGGTAAATAGAACTGTGTTCTGGCTAGCCGAAACCACGGGATTCTGGGGACCTCTCTCATCAAAGCTGAATGGGAGAGTGGGTCCCACAGCAAAGATGAAACATAGTAACTACCCAAACTCCAGCCTAATACAATCTTGGGAATTGACTCTGAGACCAAGTATCAGGGTCTGAAGAGATTCCATATCCACACCAGGCAGTCTTAACAGGAACCACACAGACACCACCAGAGAGGCTAACACGCACTCTAGATTCGCTTCTAAACCTGACAAACACAGCCCCACGTCTATCGGGATCAATGTAAAGGAAAGCGACAAAAAGGGATACTGAGTCTCAGAAGGAAGCCCGTGTGGCTGCTGGGGGGAGGGGGCTGGGAGAGCAAGGGGTGATTTTATCCTCATCCTAGGGATCTTCTGGCTTCCCTCTGTCAGCACTTGGCTGAACATCTTCACAGCACGAGAGAACAACTCCTAAAATACCCAAGAGATCTGCTTATTTGGCTAAAATTCTCAGTGCTAGAACATACATGGAGACTAGTGGAAGACCAAAATAACATTATGGGGTGTGTGTGTGTGTGTGTGTGTGTGTGTGTGTGTGTGTGAGAGAGAGAGAGAGAGAGAGAGAGAGAGAGAGAGAGAGAGAGAGAGAAAGAGGAGAAAGATCTACAATATCTGAGAAGAGGGAACCTTTATTGAGAAAATGCCTCAGGAGTGACCTGTGGGCGGGTCTATGATGCCTTTTCTTGATCGATGATTGACATGGGAGAGCCCAGCTCACTGCGGGCTGAGCCACCCCTAGGCTGGTGGTCCCAGATTCAATATGAAAGCGGATTGAACAAACCATGGCCTCTTCTTCAGTTCCTGCCTTCCAGTTCCTGCCCAGAGTTCCCTCAGTGATAGCATGTGACATGAGAGTTGTAGGCAGAAATAAACCCTTTCCTCCCCAAGTTGTTTACGGTCATGGTGTTTCATTATGACAACAGAAACCCGTGCACATAGATATCACTACTGGGGACTGAACCTAGGGCTTTCCACTTTCTATCTGGAGGCCAAAATCTTGAACTAATTTTGTAGTGTTAGCAGACCTTGAATGTATGATCTTCCAGCCTCAGTCTCCAGCACTAACAGGGTGTCAAGCCTGGGCCACCATGGCTGAGTAGATATTCTTCAAAACAAAGACCTAAGTGGCATATATAAATCACAGGTAATATGATTTTATAGGGCATAACTTCATTGCTCTGCTTTAATCTAGCATTTCTATAAAAGCAGTAGAGAGGCAACAAACATGGAAATTCAGGCTGTGTGTCTGGGTGTGAGTGTCAGCGGGTGGCCTCCCACCCCCCCAAGCGCCCATATCTATAAGAAGGCAATATGTTCTGCATTGAATCCTGTGTTAACTATGCTCTTAGGTGAAGTTTTTACCGGTCATGGGAGAGAGAAATTCTTTGGCTTCTTGATCATGACAAAGCCACGGTTTAGATGTGGAAAGCAGCCCCCTGATGTCTGTAACTGCTGGTCATGACCTTGGTCTCCCAGAGCATTACTTCCTGGGCAGAACCCTGCAAGCTATGATGAAGACCCTGTGTGAGGCTGTTTCTGCCCAGGCTCAGGGGTCACCCAGAATACAGGTTCCCTCTCTTCCCAGTCTTTAATTAGGAGGATGTCTTTCAAAGGTGTTCTGTAAACATCAACATTCTCATGATTTGGTGGTCTGTAAACATGAGCTTTCTCATGTTTTCTGCCAGAAACAATCTTCAGGCAATTTGGTTTTCACCGTTCTCTGAACTGGAGGCTGGGAGAAGAAGTCATTTGGAGAAAATGAAAACCAAAGTGGGGGTAGGTGGCGAGAAAGACAGAACCACACAGATGATTTCAGTGGAATGTGGCAAATACAGAGACCAGGGCATCCACAAAGTAGCAAGGGAGGTCAAGTTGAAAACAAAGTTTCAGAATGAGAAAAATCAAGCTCTTAGAAGCAGTCATGTGCCACTGCCTGTGTTGTCTAAGCAACTTTTCTCAATGGGGTCTTGTTATTTTGATGACGGAAACTGTTAATCACCCACGAGGTGACGGTGAGAGTCTTGTGGAAAGAGTCATCCTGCTCCCATTTGAGAAACAGAAAAGCGTTTAAGAATCTGTGAAGCAAACAGACGATTCAAGGACTGTATGACAACAATCCTCATCACAGTGCCAGGCCCAAGACAAGCAGAAACAACCATTGGCAGATACCAGAGACTCCCTGACAAATGAAGATGGATAGAGGTTCAGCCCTGTTGCCTCTCCTGGCGGCTAACTGACAGATTGTCCCTTCATCCAAAGCATTCACAGTTTGAAGAGCAGCCAGGTCAGCTGTGAGGAAAGAGGACACTCTGAAGAGCAAGGGAAGATTTGGGTACCCCACATCCTAAATTGCACTACTGTGGTCAATGTTGCCATATGAGTTGAAAGGCTTTGGACAAATTCGCAGAACAAGGAAACTTCATTCTCTCCAGCCTGGCTCATGTTGCTTGGGGACAATAATGGTTAGTATCGACTGTCAACCGGACAGGATACAGAATCATCTAGGAGACAAACCTCTGGCCACATCTGTGAGGGACTATCTAGATTAGACCCACCCTTGCCACGGGCAGCGCCATTCTGTAAACGTTGGTCCTGGGCTGACTAAAAAAGAAAAGACAGGCTGAGCACCAGTGCTCCTTGCTATCTAACCAGGTAGCAGTGAGACCTCATGCTCCTGTCACTTTGCATCCTGGCTGTGGCAGGAAGCCGCTTTAACTCTCAAACCTTTGAGTCAAAGCAAACCTTTCCTTCCTTGAGTTGCCTGTGCCTGGTATTTTGTCACAGCACTGAGAAAATTAACTACGACAGAGAAAGACTAAATTCTTATAGGTACACACAGGCTCCTTTCTTATCCAAGCACCTGTTAAGGATTATTTAGCTAATCAGAAACTAAGTAACGGGCAGATGTATAAAAAAAAAAAAAAAAAAACCCAAGGAAACAAAAGCCAGGAGAAGAAATCTGATGTTAAAAAGAAGTCACCTGTTACCATGGGAATAGAAATTACGAGCTAGGCATGGGATGGACAGCTGAGATCGCAGTGCTCAGGTAGCTGAGTTAGAACAACCTGTAGGTCAAAGCCAAGCTGGGCTACACGATAAGACCTCAGAATTCAATGCACATGGAGAAGGAAGCAATGCAGAGGAGAGGCTGTAGCCTGCAAGAGTTACTAGCTTTGCTACAATGTTGACTAACATTTCTTTTCAGACCCAGTACACACAGCGTACAGAGACGAAAGGAATGGAGTTGGTTATGCCCACCTGATCTTCTGGGTTCTTGGTCTTCTCTTTCTCCTTTGTTAACATGGGATGAAGGAGCCTTACCTCAGAGGAGCTGTCAGGTCAGAGCTGGAATACACCGAGCACTACGCAGAGCCTTGGACCACAGTGAACAATCGGTGAGCCACCTAGCCTCTCTCTGACGTGCAGAAGTACCTCTTGACAAATTTGTATGGACCACAAATCAGTATTGACCCTGCAATCCCTTGGATGATTAGTTCCATTCCCAATTGTCAATACTTATCAGTTAAAACGGAAGCACCCGGGCTGCTTGTCTCTCAGTCTGACAGCCTCAGGAACTGAGAACTTGAAGATAGGGTGCAACCTGCTTTTCATTTCTAATGTCAACTCTTATGCTCTAAAAAAAAAAAAAAAAAAAGAAGCAGAAAAATGGAGATGGAGATGCCCCTGTACCTCCCCTTCGAACATAAACCATGGCTCATGCTTGCCAACCACCACCTGGGTGCCATCCACATTTATGATACCAAGAACATGCTACCAAGACAGTCACATCAGATCTGTGGTACTCTATGAAGTGTCATATGTCCACTTAGTTCCTTGATTAAGATTCCAGGATAGTATAGGGTGCCCGGCCCTAGTGAATGTATATATAATTCAACCCCTGCATCTAAGGCTCTCAAAAATTATAGAAGGTGGGATGGGTAGAAAGATTGTAAGAGCCAGGGCATACGATGTCTACTATGGAGGCAGCATCTTTAGACAAGAAAAGAAAAAGGAAACCATCCTGTGAAACTCCAGCAATATAGCTGCTTAAACAAGACTGAACAATGACACCAGTTGACACTCTAACACGGAATGGGGGTGAACTTGGGAATCTCATGGGAACTCACTTATAGGTGAAGAGCTAGAGGTAATTAATGACTTCAAAGGGGGGAGGGAGAGAAAGAGGGAGAGAAGGAGAGACAGACATAAAGAGACAGAGACAGAGAGAGACAGAGAATCAGTCTTCTCTGGGGATGAGCCCTTAATTGGTTATCTGATACCTAGTAGTCAACTCTAAAACACACACACACAACACACACACACACACACACACATCACACACACAACACACACACACACATACACACACACACACACATACACACACACATACACACACATACAAACATACACACACACACACACACATACACACACACATACACACACACACATACACACACATACACACAACATACACCATACACAACACATAACACACACATACACATACAATCACACATACACATACACACACACAATACACACACAAACACACACAAACACACACACACACAAGCAACACTAAATGGACTTGTCAGGTTATATGTATGTATCTGTGTGTATAAGTGTAATAATTTCAGTAAAAAAGAAGCCATTTGTTGGAAAGGGAGTGAGAGAGGACAGGAGAGGGAGTAGGAATGATGTAAAACACAGTACACATACATAAAATTTTTTAAAATAAATTTTTAAAAATCTTTAATATATAGACATATATGTGTACATGTATAGACTTTTATATGTATATGTGTATATTTTTATAATGTAATTATATATGATATACATACATGATTATATATTTTTATATGTAATTATATATGATATACATGAAATATGTACAGACATATTGCTGTATAACCATAAGGGATAATAATATACCTTAATAAATGGTCCTATAGGAACTCACACTGCAAGACTAACCACATCATGGTCTCTATAGTGACAAATTCTGGAGCATGCCAGTGAGATCCCAAAAGGAGGAAAGCAGGACACCTCAGAGCGCAGCCTTTGCCACTGACACATGACACCCCAAGCAGTAAGGAAGGAAGGCAGTCTCCCTGGATGCAGGCTATAATAGGTCTTTTAAAGAATGGTGATGAGTTAGTTTGGCTTCTGTCTGTCTCAACTCCCTCTCCCCTCTTTCACACCATTTGTTTGTGAGTAGACGGAAACAATTATAGTGATGACAATTAGAAATACCAGGAGCAGAGACTAGAAACGAGATATGAGAGAAGGATGCACGTGTATGCACACACGCTGCGGGAGTGGGGGTGGAGATGACTCACACTGGTGCAGGGAAGCAAAGAAAATGGTTGTGGAGATGGCTTCACGGAGGAGGAGACTGTTTCCTGCATTAGTGGATTCAAGGAAGTCAGAGCTGTCAAAGAAAAACATCATCAGACAGGAAGATGCGTTGATAAACTAAAAAAGAAAGGAAAGAGAAAGTGACGGCAGAGGTGAAAGCCACGGCAGGGGCCAGGAAACGATTAAGAACAAAACCACATAGAGAATAAATATGAAGGAATGGCATAGAACTCAGAGGAAAATAAAGCAGACAAAAGTGTTCATACTGAAGATAACTAATATTTTCAAAAGCTAAGCAGGAACTGACAGAGATGTCACTGAAGCTAGGGGGAAATATTCAGTGGCATCTGGAGAGGAAATTTTCTAAGAGTTGAGAAGCATTGTTATCTTGGGTGAAAAAGAGAAAATAGCAGCATAAAACCAAACCTCTTGAGACAGCCAGTCATCAGAGATGGAGGGAGAGAGAGTTACATAAGGAGAGCTTCAGAACAGAGGCACTGGCCATCACCATGCCTCAGTGGGTAAAGACATTTGTCCCTGAGCCTGAGGACATGACATGGGCTCCAATCCCCAGTGGTAAAGGAGAAAACCAACTCCTGCAAATTGTTTCTTGACTTCTGTGATAGCATGCCTACTTTGGCGTGCACATCCTCACATACATACATACATACATACATACATACATACATACAAACATACATACATACACACATGTAAGGATGTTTTTCAAAGAGAAATAAGCTGACTAGAATGGATCAAAGATTCCTTTTCCCTTGCTGATCTTTTTTATTTTAATTAACATGTGATTACATCACTTCTGTTCTTCCAACCCCCCCACCCCCATGTGATGCAGAAGAGAGCTGATCATTGTGGACACATTTCTAAGGACGCTGGTGTCTATCCCCAGATGTGCAAGGCAGAGTTTAAACTTCAGCCTTCAATGCAGCCAGCACCCTAAGTGAGAGACTGACACATGACAACAGCAGCCACAGAGAAGCCCCAACAACCTTCTTTGACACAAAACCAGTCAACAGCACTAGTGTCACAAAAACAGAAATGCTGTGTTCAAAAGTCTAACAGAAAAAGGAGTCTGTTTAAATGTAGAAGTGAGATTACATGCCTGTAAAAAAGCATGGTTTAAGAAAACATAAAGGGGGACTAGAGAGGACACTCAAAGACCTGAATTCAATTCTCAGAACCCACAGAGAACTCTGGGTGTCATGGCATACATGTGCAGTCCCAGCACTGATGATATGTATGACCCTAGGACCCACCAGCCAGCCTCCTCTTCTCCGTGAGTTCTCAGCCAGTGAGTCAGACCTTGTCTCAAAAAGAACAGGTGGTAAACATGTGAAAAATAATGTCAGAGACTGACATCTGGCCTCCATACACACATGCATGTATGCATATGTATGCACACACATGCACAAACACACATTCGTGCATACACACACATACACACAGATGTGTGCGCACACAGGTACATACATACACGCATGCACATGCACACACATGCACATGTATACATGTACACACCCACAAGCACACAAGGGCACATACACACACACACATGCATGCATGTACCAAGAAAAGAACCCACAAGTATGAAATGTATAAACTACTAAATTTACAATAAAGCAAAATTCAAAACAGCACAATCAACAAAACTCAACTGCCAGAGAACAAGAATAAGAGAAATATAAATGTCCTGGTTGTTCCCTTTCCTAATAAAAGTCAAATAGAGACTGGAGAGATGATTCAGTGGTTAAGAACACTGGCTGATCTTCCAGTGGAAACAAGTTCAGTCCCGGCACCCACATGGTGGCTCACAACTTTCCGTAGCTACAGTTCCAGAAGATACAGTGACCTCTTCTGGTACCAGGCACACATGTGGTGCACAGACGTCCATGAGGCAAAACACACATACACATAAAAAAATTAAAATAAGCCGGGCGGTGGTGGCGCACGCCTTTAATCCCAGCACTTGGGAGGCAGAGCAGGCGAATTTCTGAGTTCGAGGCCAGCCTGGTCTACAGAGTGAGTTCCAGGACAGCCCGGGCTACACAGTGAAACCCTGTCTCAAAAAACCAAAAAAAAAAAAAAAAAAAATTAAAATAAATGAATCCTCTTCAAATTTGAATTTGCCTTGGACTTGAGATGATTTTTTTTCCCCAAGATACTTTCAGTTTCTCACAACTTTATTTTCAGTTGTTGAAGAAACATTTATCTGAAGATCAAATTGTTCTTTGGTTTCTTTTCACTTTCAGTGTGGTAAAGGTACAATAAACAAAGGAAAACAAAAAAACATTTGATTTTTCACTGAAATCGTTATATTGCTCCTCTTCTGGTTGATGCAAACACCGCAAAATCAATAGAAGTCAGTCTGTGCTCGAACGCAGCTTGTAATAAATCGCTCCACAACCTACAAAGCCTATGACCCGCACCAACTGCATCAAACAGAAGAAAAATTGTTCTTTTCCCCAGGAAGGTAGTCCCTAAGTTCCTTCCTCACCCATCGAAGGCTGGCCTCTGGTGCTTGAATGGGTGACGAGGAGCTGGTGGAGTCTCTGAGCAACCCAGCCTTTTGCCAGCCTCCCCCTCTGACAGTTATTACTTCAGCAATAAATTCTTCCAGAAAACAAACAGGCATGGCTATAAATTTATTAGCCTGGGCACTGTGTTACTTAACATAACGGCCAGTCTTAAACAGGTAACAGGGCAGTAAATAAACTGTTTTATTTAGGTCCTGTCAGCCCTAAGTGTTTTCGGGGGCCTGGAGAAATGGCGTCGGCCTTTATAAGCATGAAGTATGCCTACATAAATCACATTTGCCCACTCTGGTCTTTGATGGCAACACATCTCCTGAGAAGGGTACGGTAGCTCACGCGTCTCCTGAGCTTCGAAAGTCTATTTCACAGGAGATAGGGCACTTTATAAAGAACACAGGAATTGATGTAACCAGCACTGGTATAGGCCGCGTGTGAAATAAACAAGTATGAGCATATGCAAGGGAGGTTGAAATACATTTGCTGACCTGTTTGTCTAGCGCTAAACAGACAGTAGGAGAGAGAAGGGGTTCTTATCACCTGCCTGGGCCCTTCCTATCAGGGGTCCACCTTAACCGTCATTCTATCTTGGTGGTTATGGCTGACTGTCAGATTGGCCCCACGTGGAATTTCCTGATGTCCTGCTCTGCTTTTTCTTCCTGCGATAAAACACCACAATTGAAAGCAACCTGGCAAGGAAAGAGGTTATTTGTCACACGCATTCCCGTTATTATCTAGAGAAGCCAAGACAGACACCTAAAGGCAGGAGCTGAAACAGATACTATGGAGGGGTGCTTCCTACTGACTTACTCTCCATGACTTGCTCAGCCTGCTTTCCTACACAAATGAGGACCACCTTCCCTGGGAGAGCCTCACCCACAGAGGGCTAGATAATAATCACTAATCAAGAAAACACCCTACAGATTTGCCTACAGGCCAACCGATGGAAGCATTTTCTCAATTAAAATTTCCCTTTTCCGTATGAATCTGGGCAAGCCGGTCATGGCTTTTCTTCCCTGAGCTACTTGAGATGGGAAGATCCACCTTAAAAGAGATGACACCATTCTCTGGGCTGGGGTCCCAGACTGCATGCAAAGAGAAAGCAAGCTAAGCACCAACCTCCATCCCTCTCTGTCTCCTATATGCAGATGCAATGTGACCAGCTGCCTCAAGCATCTCCAGTCATCCTCTCCCTGACATGGTAGACTGGGAACTGGGAGCCAAAACAAACCCTTCTTATGCTCTTGTCAGGATATCCCACAGTGCCTAGACTTGTCCAAAAGTTGCTTGGTAAACCAAAGATAGGTGCCAGGTCTCTTTGTCAAGTTCTGGGCTGAGTGAGTGCTTTATTAAAATACCCATGGTAGCAGACTTGTTTCCTAGGGTGTTCCTGAGAGTCACCACACAGAGTTCTTGATTTGGGTACCGGAAGTCAAGGTGTTGGCAATGTTGGAAGAGTCTCCATTTCATCTTCCTATATGCGGTAGCCATCTGTCTGCCATCTCTGTTGTCTTCCCGTGGCTTGCACCTGTCTGCACCGTTCAGCATACTTCTCTTTCAAGGGTACCACCCTGGGATGAAAGGGTCACTCGTATCTGTGTAACTAGTCACCTAGTGTGTCTGTTAGCTAGTTACAGCTGGAATGACCCCACTTCCAATATGTTCTGAAGTTTTACAAGAGAAACCAACCTGAGAGCTGCTACTCAATTCAGTTGAGATGCCTGTAAGCTTCGAGCTACCAGGAGGCATAGACTGAACCTCCCTCTACTCTCACAGCCTCCCTCTGGGGACAATCCTTATGCTTGTTGTACAGACAAGGAACCCAGCTCTTGATGAGATAGGAAAACTTTTTGAACAGTAACCTAAACTTAGGAAATTGATAAAGCTATCTCAACTCAGCATTGACTCCAAAGTCCCCAGGATACTCACAGATCTGTAAAGTGTTTGGTCCATTTCAGTATTCCTTTATACTAAAGACGTCAGTAGGCATGCAGACATACAGATACATCTACATGTCTGATGTGGCTCACCAATGGAACACAGCTCCATTTATTTAAAGGTCAATTGCAGCAGCTAGAAGAGTCCAGGCCAAGAGAAGAAGACAGTATATAATGGAACCAAAGTTTTCTCCAGACCATATTTGGACTCAGTTGCCTGAAATCCAGAGCCCTGAAAATAAATATACCAATAAATAATTATTTCCTGCCCCATACACAACCAAATATGACTGTGCCCAGTCTGGTGGCCAAGGAGACAATCCATTGTTCAAATGCCTTTCCCTAACACCCCCTTGGCTGAAAAAAAAAATGTGGCTTTGCTTTCCTGTGAATCTCAACTCAAAAAATAGAATAGAACACAGTCAGCAAATGTCTTACTTTGGCTCAATACTGCCCAGCCCTGAGATCAATTAAATAAATAGAGCAAGGAGGTTTCCACCAAATATGGTCAGGAAAATAACCTCCTTGGAGTAGGGTAATTCTGGCACCTTCTGTTTCAGACAGGACAGATGCAGTGGCCTCCGACTAAATAGTCTCCCGCTCAGAGCCACCCTTTTCAGTGGAGCAGTGGCCTATCACGATCCTGTCAACAGTCAGTGTCAATCCCAGGTGAGAGTCAGGACGTTGACTATCAGCGCATCTCACGTGGGATGGAAGAGTTCAAGGAAACAGCAGCCGCAGCAGAATCCATGGGGCCTTGGGTGCAAACAAGTGCAAGTTTGGAACCTACTCCATGAAACACTGACTGTGCAATCTAGAACAAGTCACATCATCTCCTTCTCTAGCTCCTTCTGTGAAACGTTGTTTGCATATCTATCTGAGTCATGTGAGTTCCTGCAACTCACATGCAACTGAGGTAGCTCTCACAGGACCTCATACCTGACAGAGGAACAATTGCCAGCAGCGGTGACATTGGAAGCATTGCAGATAGAACTTGGGTCACAGTCAGAGGCAACACCACAGTGTCCAGGGTGGAAACATGGGAGTCCCCTATAGGACACTGACTTGCAAAGTTCCCTTTCTGCTCTAGTTTCTACACAGCTCTGGGACTCTTTATTCGTGTGTCTTAGTTAGGGTTTTACTGCTGTGAACAGACACCATGACCAAAGCAAAGGACAACATTTAACTGGGGATGGCTTACAGGTTCAGAGGTTCAGTCCATTATCATCAAGGAAGGAACACGGCAGCTTCCAGGCAGGCATGGTGCAGGAGGAGCTGAGAGTTCTACATCTTCATCAGAAGTCTACTAGCAGAATACTGACTTCCAGGAAGCAAGGATGAGAATCTTAAAGCCCACACCCATAACACTCATCTTCCAACAAAGCCACACCTACTCCAACAGGACCACATCTTCTAATAGTGCTGCTCCCTGGGTCAAGAATATAGAAACCATAAGCACCCTTGAACACATAGCATATACCTCAGTCACATCCAGACACCAAGTGCCAGGAAAGACGGTCCAGCACATTGCAGGCTTTTGATGAATATTCATTAAACAATGAAAAGTGACAGAACCCTTTTCATGTCCTCTGGGCTTTCCCTGCCATGGCTGGATCCATCTCTGGAGACTGTGGAAGGGATGTGTCTGAATACATTCAGTCACCTTCCTGTGGTGTTCAGCACACAGTAGGTGCTCAATGCTTTCTGAAAAGAGTTCGAGAGACGTTTAACAACCCACTGGAGGCAAGAGAGAGGGAGAGAAAACAGGGCAAAGAGGGTCAGTGAGCTGACTAAGCAGTTAAGGACACTTGTAGCCAAACCCTAACAACCTGACTTTCAATCCCTAGGTCCCAGTCGGTGGAAGCAAAGAACTGACTCCCACAAGTTGCCTTCTGACTTTCACAAGTACATTGTGACATGCACAAGCACACATGGACATACATACACACACACACACACACACACACACACACACACACACACATAAATAAACAAATAAATAAATATAATAAGAATCTTTTAAAGAAGAGCACGGGCTCACTTTTCAGGAACATATACCACGAGCCAGGTTCTCTGCCCGCTCCTTCTTCATTATCACACGCACAAGTGTGCGTACACAAAGAGCACATGCCAATCCCACTGTCGCAAAGGAGACCCATGGGTTGGAGAAGGCACTGAGAGCGTGTTCTACTGTCAGAGTTCACATGAGAACAGATCCTACATCTCCACTGTGCCTGAAGCCAGTGGGAGAGCCCTGTTGGCACACACCATCTCAGACATGTGGGGGTGGGGATCCTGGGAGACCCCTGGATAGATGCTCCATTATACTGGCTATGGGCAGAAGCCAACAGCTGCGTGACCCAGTAATACCCAGCAGCAACACGGAGCTTGATTTTTGCCTATGCTCGGAAATTATAGTCAGGGAACAAGCAATTTAAGGCAAGGGATATCCCTGTTCCAGAACTCAGCAGGGAGGTCAAGCCACATGCCAACACATGTCTAGCCCGGCTCAAGTCCCTGTGGCCAGCTGCCACAGGCCAGGGAATGGAATGCTGTTTGTGGTGGCCATGTCTTTCCAGGCATATGGGAGGTGACCTAACAGCAGGAAATTGAGCAGTCCACATCTGTCTTTTCCCTCTTGTACCCTGTAGCAGGGCAGGGGCAGACAGCTGCACAGGCCTGTAGAAGGGGTGCTTAGAAAGACAGAATGTAACTCACAGAGGGCACAGGTCCACGGGTCACATCCAAGCCTCCAGGCTATCCTTTGCTGGCCATTCTGCATAGCAGGAGCCTCAGTCCTGTCTCTTGCTCTGTGGAACAAAAACTTAAACATAGAAGCCACTGACAGGGTTGCCTTCCCTGTCTGCTGCAGAGAAATGGGCCTCATCTTGCAAGCTCCTGTTCCCCTGGGTGATACATAGGCTATACTGAACCAAATGCTCTGTGGGTTTCTCACTTGCAGATTGTGCCTCCAAATTTTCAGAGTCACAACTTCAAAGCCACCGACCATTATAGGTTCCTATGTTGGTGAAGTGGAGCAATGCCCATCTGATGAGAGGAGAGAGAGAGAGAGAGAGAGAGAGAGAGAGAGAGAGAGAGAGAGAACTCTACAGACTGGCAAAGCTGCTCTGCAAGCAACTGAGTCCAGAAAGCAGACAACATCCTCCTCCAAACTCTCTGTCTCAAATACTGTGGGTTGTGTGGTCCGCAGAAGCCCCTGGAGAGTCACCTGCCAGCTCCCTCCAATGTGGGATCTCTGTCTCCGTCATCTTAGCCTTCGCTACAAACGTGAACTGAGCAAACTAGACTTCTTCCCTTCTTCTTTTCTTTGTCCTTCCCCCCTCCTCCCTCTCCTCCTTTTCTTCTCCAGCATGCTGGACACATCAGTCTGACATGTCTTTCCAATTAGGCCAGTCCTGAGATACAGGGAAACAGGAAACCACTCGCAACCTCAGACCCATCCAGACGCAGGAAACTGGGCAGAGACAGTGGCGGCCCAGCCATGGCGTCAGCCCTAAGACACAGTGCAGGGCAGGCAGCTTCCACCAACCTTCTCCCTCCCACCAGACACTGCCCACCCTCCTGAAATAGGCCAGGGCCAATGCTGGGGGAGGGATGGCTGGACATACCTTAGATCTCTCAGAAACGACTTCCCCCACAGCAGGGGTCTGGCAGCTGGTCCATGAGAATCCAAGAAGGCAAACACTTCAGAGTGAGAGACGTGTGGACACGGGAATTCACCATGAAACCTCATGCAGCTCTTGGAGACTCCTGATGGCTCCTCTAAGGTGATGTGCTCCTGCTATAATGCACCATGCTAGAGACAGTGTTCTCCAGTGTTCCCACAGCCCAAAGTATCCAGCCAATGCACATCCATGCCAAGTACCAAGCAAACACTGCACAAACCCCATCCTGCGGGTTCCTTATAGCTGCCCTGGGGAGAGGGTATTTGAAGTTCCATACAGAACAACTGAGTCTTGCGACCACGTTCTAAGGCCAGGTACTCATCAGTCCCAGAGTGCAGATCCAAGCCTCAGTTTCATCATTGACTCCTCAGATTCAAGCTTACCTCGGACAAGAGTAAAAACATCTCTGTCCCCGACTGCCAGACCCTGCCACTTGAAGTCTAAAAGGCTTATTTTTCCATGCCCATGGCCCAGCTTGAGAGAAAGGAGGCTGATTCAGGACTTGGGCATCTGGGGCAGGTCTCCAGAGCTTTGGAGCTCTGTGGAGAGCTCTGCTCTCCATAGCATGCCAAGCGATCTCTGTGGGAGCTCTGTCAGAGGACTCTCCTGGTATCTCATGTTCCAGAAAACTCAAACGAGACAAAAATGAATCCTGCTGGAGTCACATATGCACCAGCATGGCTCTGAACAAGCATTCTCACACAGGCAGCAAAGTCTTTGAAACCTCTTGAGGCCCTTTAGCCCCTAAAGAGCCGGCTACCACTGAGCAAAGATCCACACACAACAGTCTGTGCACCTGATCCCAAGACTTGTAAGTCAACTTTCATTGCTAGAGACCTTCATAAAGCTAAACAAGACTTCTCATGTGGCCTGACAATGCCCCGCTGGCAATGTAGCCTAAAGCATTGCGGCTTAACGTATTGGCAGTTCTTGGTGGGACCCGTGTTCACGGACCTACACCTGTAGTAGCATCATGTACAACAGTCAAAAAAATCATATGCAAACCTGATACACACAGGTGGCATACCCTTGTAGTGGAATATTATTTATCCTTAAAAGGAAAGACCATTGCCAAAGCATGGTCTAGCTTGGGGACATGATGCCCAGTGTAAGAACAAAACTCGGCCACAAAAAAGAAGACAAGTTATATGGAATCCCACTGTGCACTGTATACACTCCCGTAGGGAGAGTTTGGTTCTATGGACAGGGAAAGAGAGGATGGCTTCTAATGGTGCTGGTTTCTGTTTGAGATGGACGACAAGAATGACTGTTTAACATTCTGAACTGTATGCTTTAAAAGGTTAAAATGGTAAATCTTGTGGTAGTATGTATTTTACCACTTTTTTAAAGAAAAGAAAAGCCAAACATCAGAAATGCATCTACCAAGGATCTTTCTCCCAAGTGTTCAGTTCAGTGCCCCCATGTTGGGCTCCATCCCAGGCAATACATGTCCAGGCATGGCTGTAGGTCTGGACATTGTCTCAGACTCAGAGCTGTCCAAGGAGAGGTGGCTTTCCTCTTGAGGACTCTTCAGGTACCCTCCCAGCCTGCTTACTCTGAGTGTTCCTGAATGGGTATGGGGAGATCTTTCAGAGGCCTGGAACCCTGTTTGGGCCAGAAATGAAAACCGGAACAGGGCAAAACTGGATGGGGTGGTTCAGAGTCTCCGTGCATGGGGGTGAAGGGTTAACTGCAAAGAGAAGACCAATGTTTCCCTCTGAAATTTTACAGTCCCAGATTTTAATGCAAAGAAGCTGTCGTGTGTGAGCCGTGGATCTTTGATGAGGACTGAGCAAGCTAAATGCCTTCCACATTTCGCCCCCACCAGCACCAGGCACTCAGCAGCAGCAGGCTCCTACCCTTCTTTATTTTAAAGAACGTGTTTTTCTGTTATTTAAGAAGATTTAAAAAAAAAAAACATTCTGCTAAAATACAGCGCTATTAAAAGCCAGCCAAAGTGGAAGGTCCCAAGCTTCATGTGCTTAATATTGGAGGAATAGTAAACGTGGTGAAAGCCCAGAGCCACCCTCAGAGCAGGTGCCTAAGACAAGCCTGTCTCTGTCCCCACCCCGCTTATGGACACTGTCTGCAGTCTGTGTTGTATGTGCACCCAAGAGCTCATGGGCACTATATGCAATCTGTGTTTGTACCTGTACACAAGGGCCACACACCTTGTCCCTCCTTCTAGCAGCCAGCTGAACTCTGGCTTCAGGTCAAGTTATTATAAAATGTGTTCAATGGGATTTAGTTACAAAATGTGTTCAATGGGATTTAGGTTCTCAGTGTTTAGTTGTGTGTGTGTGTCTGTCTGTCTGTCTGTCTGTCTGTTGGTCTGTCCATTTGTCTGTCTCTGTGTGTCTATGTGTGTGTGTCTCTGTCTATGTGTCTCTCTATCTCTGTATATGTCTGTATGTGTGTCTATTGTATGTGTGTGTGTGTGTGCATCTGTCTGTCTGTCTGTCTGTCAGTTGGCCCGTCCATTTGTCTGTCTCTGTGTGTCTATGTGTGTGTGTCTCTGTCTATGTGTCTCTCTATCTCTGTATATGTCTGTATGTGTGTCTATGTCTCTGTGTGTCTCTCTGTATGTATCTGTCTCTGTATGTGTCTCTGTGTGTCTATGCATATATGTGCCTCTCTCTGTGTGTGTGTGTGTGTGTGTGTGTTCTTCACATGAGCATATCTTTTGTATTTATAGATACAAATGTTCTACAGAGCTGAAAGAACTCTCAACACTGCCTAGTAAGGGTTTATAAACTTGTGACCCTTCCCAAGGTCACCACCAAGACTTTTGTTTCTGTGTGTCTATTGCCCAGCAGCACACACTGGCCGTGGTTCAGGGAGTGATTTATTTGATTTTGGTGATGAGACAGCCTCCCATCACTGTGAACTACCTCCATGAAAGTCTCTCTGTATTGCTTTGTTTAGTTTGAACATTTGTCTGGGACATCACACTGCTTTAGTGAATACAATTTCCAAGCCACTGTGCACTTCAGACCCAGGCTTCTTGAAACAACTCAGCACCCTATAGGACACTGGACACAACTCAGGATGCCGTTTAGTGCAATCTCCCACTTGTAGTGGTTGCATGGGCACATTAACATTTTTAATCAGGCAGAGTCCTTCACTGGGGCTGCCAGGCTCTGTCAACACTGTGGCTTTCGTGTTGTTCTTTTCTTTAAGAAGGAGAAGAATCAATACACTGTTTGTGAGCCTCTAATTGAGTCCATGTGGCCATACTGTAGGATGCAACGCACTTGCCTTAAACAGTGAACCTGCTATTTCAGAAACTCTGGACCCGGAATCACTAAGAAAACAAAACGGCACAATGTAATCCAGGCATGTGCGCACAGGGTCTAGCTGTGTCAGAACCAAAGTTTCCTGAGCTCTTCCTAGCATCCCACAGACTACCATGAGCCCCAAACTGCCCTGACTCTGTGGGTACCACTGCAATACATCTGAACCCAGCCCAGGATGTATGTGGTAGACATCTCCAACTACTTCTACACTCAGCCCCCTGCTTTTCCTTGCTATCCCAAATCCCCTTCTCAGTCTCTAACTCCTCTTTAATCCAATACATGGTGGTTTGTGTCTCTTCCATAGCAGCTCTAGGGAGTAGCCATTTACCACCCAGTCCTCCCCCCATCTCAACCCTGACTCTCTGTACCTGTAGGCTGTGACATCCCTCTGACAGTAAACTTTTTCCTTCTGTCAAAGCTTCCTCTCACTGTAGTCATCCAGGAATACCTCACTTAGTTTTATGAAGTGAGTCAGAAAACCAAGTAGGACCCTTCATGGAGCAGACAACACAGTCTTGGCCTCGGAAGGCTGATCTTCAGGCCACCAAAGGACACCTTTAACTGTCCACATATAGCAAGGTCAGTGACTGGCTCATCCCTGTGGGGCTATCCCACTGCCCTTTTGGAAATCTAGCCTGCCCTGCACAGAGCCAGCTCAACCCGAGAGACACTTGATATACCCCAAACATCCATTTCCTCCATCATCCTAGGCTCACACTTCAGTTTAAGGAGCCAAACCCTTCTTGACTCCACACTGTCTGGGGTTTGCAAAAGTCAACGTACTATAGATTTGAAACTTTCAGAATCCCAAGGAATCTTTAACTTCACAGCCCCTCTCACTTGCTCCAATATGGGCAGCGTCCCTTTCCTAGAACCCAGGCCTATCTTCTTGAAGAAAAAAAAAAACCAAACAGTCCCCCCCCGCAAAAAACATGTCTAGACTAGAAGTCACAGACCTAGACTCATGATACAGTCTCAACCCTCGTCACTGTGGGGACCAGATCATGTCCTTGTTCCCACCATCCCTACCCTCTCTCCTGGAGAGTAAGAGCAACCCTGAAGCCCTCTCCTCAGGTACGTTTTAAGTTCCCAGGGTTCCAGCCCAGGGTCCTCTGAGTAGATGAGAACCATTGCCATCAATAACTAGCAGCAGTCTTGCAACTTAGAACAATTCAATTATAATATACTGCACAGTAAAACTAATAGAAAAGGGCCCTCATCAAGTCACCAGCACATCTGAAAGCATGTGTGCACCTCGCCTTCTCAAAGTTGCTATCATGCAGTCAACCCATCAACTGACTTCCTGGGAGAAACTTGGAATCAGACGGGGACGACGACAAACTCTCCTGCATGCACGAGCTGGCATCTGTCGAGAGCAGTTTCTGAAATAGGGTTTTCAACGTCTCTTATTTTACCATCACAATCACCCATATTTCTCTAAGCGCAATTAAAGAAAAAAACCTCAAAAGTAGAGCATTCGTTCAGCTCTGAAACCCCTTCAAGGCTGTCATCCTGTTCTTGTCTTCCCTCCCTGGAGCATCGGTCATCTTCCTATCCAGCTCCCCCACCAGCAACTTCAGAAGAGCCCAGCCTTCCCATTCCCCCATCTTTCTGCATCGCGATTCAATGCCCCCTGCTCAGCCTGCCCTCTGTGTTGGACTCTGTTCAATTCCATTGTCTACAAGATAGAGAATTTTTAAAAGTTGCTTTGTTAATCAAATGGCTTCTTTTAAAAAGTTTGCTCAGCATCGTGTGCCTCTTAATATGTGTCAACTCCTGTTTGGATCAATGGACGTGGGCTGTGGTATTAATTATTCATTTTTTTTTTTTTACAGAATGGAAATTAATTATTGTGCATGGGATTCTAAACACATATGGCAACAGTGCCGGCTGGACCAGCCCCCCTGCCAGGATTTCGGAGACTCAGATTCCGAGGTAATATGTTGTTTTGCAAAGCCAAGACCTCCTAAGGGTTCCAAGATAGAAGAATTGAAAACCTGACATGTTTCTGTACGTGGTCCAACTCCTGAGCTTCCTCCAGTGCGCCCTGACTTCTAGCTATCTCTCCTATCCATGCAGGGATGGGGAGTTTCCCTGTCCATCACAATGTCTGCGGCCATCCAAAGCCTTCCATTGTCATCCCTTTTTCCCAGTCTTCTTCCTTCTGCAAAGGATACCAGTGGTCCCTTCTCCCTGACTTTACAAAAGTGAGCCTACTGGGGCAGTGACTGGGTCCAAGGCATTCCCCCTGCAGGAGGTTTGTTTGCCAGTGGATTATCTGGCTAAACCATGGCTGTAGCCACCTTCATGGAACTTCATTCTTTCTCCCCTGCCCTTGCGTCCACTAACAACAAGGGCTTAAGACTCCGAGATGCAGCTATTCTTATCAAGGAGAAGAAGCTCCCAGAGGTACCTGCCCTCTTCAAAAATATTAAAGGACAATAATTCCTGGATGGAAAGGTCTAAGAAGAGCAATTAAGAGTTCATTTGCCACATGCCCTTGGAGACCTTGAGCACAGAAGAGGAGAAATGTTTCCATAGTCATCAAGGCCGTCACTGTTTGTGTTACCTTGTTGTTACTGTTACTGTTGCTGTGACAAGATGCCTGAGGCGAGTGACCTAGGGAACGGAAGGTGTGTTTTGTCTCACAGTTGGAGGGTACAGTCTGTGGTGGAGGGAGGCATGATGGCAGAAGTGCGAGGCAGCTGGTCACATCGCATCTGCAGTCAGGAAGCAGAAAGGAGACGCCGCTGGCACACAGCAGGCTTTCCCCAGTTCAGTCTGGACCCAGTGTCTTGAGACGATGATACCCATGTTCAGGATGGGTCTTCTTTTCTTTGCTAGCTCTCTCTCTCTCTCTCTCTCTCTCTCTCTCTCTCTCTCTCTCTCCCCTCTCATATACAGGGCTAAAGGGAGCGTCTCCTAAGTGACTCCAAACCAGGTCAAGTTGATGATGCAGATTAGTGATCACAGTGTTTAGTTGTCAGCGCCTTAATGTCCAACCTCTCACTCTTCTGCTTCTTCGTCTAGCACAGTAGTCACAGAAGAACAAACCCTTAATAAATAGGTGCTGAATAAGCCACGAGCTTAAAAAATACACCAAAGAATGAATGGAGTCCGACGGCTTTCAGGTGGCAAAAAGTGAAAACAAACAAACAAACAAACAAAAAACAACAATAAAAACCTAAACAACCTAGGCTTAAGCATCTCAGTGTCTGTGAAGCATGCAGATGAACTTGATGTAGAGCATCTCACAGTGCCACTCGGGCCAGCATCCTCTTACCAGACCTCAGGACCATTCTCCTAGTGATTCTCAGCCAGGCTCTTGCATCTTAGTAGGAGAGCAGACTCCAGAGCACCAAATGTTCTGGCAGCTCAGGTTCAAGCTTATGCAGGAGGGCATGTATTCATCCTCAGAGGCTAAGTAACCCCCTCACACCATCGAGGTTCCACGGCTCCAGACAGCTGGACAGTTGAGCCTTCCTGACAGAGCTACAGTGATCCCGATCAGAGCTGAAGAATCTAGATCAGAGCCAAGTGACATACGCAGCTCTGGGGCCAGCAGTGTGTCCGTGCCCTGCTCAAGAGCAATCATCATAAAGCAATGGAACGATGCAGACCCTCTCTGCTGCTCCAGTTCGCATGTCGGAGTCCCCGATCACGTGCCCTGTCTATGCCAGTCCCCAGTCTAGCACGTTTGTAAATGACTTGATCTCAGTCCAGAAAGGCACCCGTTTATTCATTAGGTCACCATCTTTTTCTCTCTTTTTAATGTGTGTGTGTGCGTGTGCGTGCGCCAACATGCACCTATGCAGACACACATACAGAAGTCAGAGGACAATCTCGTTGTGTGGCATTCCACCTTGTACTTCTAGGCAGAGATGCCTGCAGAACTTGGAGCTTGTCATTACAGCTAGATTGCTGGGATGACGGCATCCTCAGAGATGCTGCTGACCCTACATCCCAGCACAGGGCTTTAGGCGCACAGTACCATGGCTGTCTGTGAAATGGGTGCTTTAGGTGCACAGCACCATGCTGGCCTTGAAGTGAAGTGCTGGGGTTATGAACTCAGGCCCCTATGTTTTCATAGAAAAGCACCTTGCTTTTAATAAATGAGTATATAAAGCATTTATTAAGAGTAGGCCTTTTAAGGAATATCTCAGAGGACTGTCTCATGAGGTAACCTTTAGATGGACTAATACAAATGACCAAATAAATAAACTGAATCGATTAGTTAATTAATTAATAGGAAATTAATAGAATTAATCAGTAAGAAATCAGTGTAAAAATCACATGTTTATATTATATTTAAAGAGACTTCATAATATTTATATTTATATTCTTCATTATATTTAAAGAGACTGATTCAGTAAATACATGAGAAGTATAGTTTCCACACAGACCCTACTATGAGCTAAGAATTTTATGTTCTTAGTGCAGAAAAGAGCCAAGGCAACACAGGATGAGGGTGGGGTGAACTGGCAATACTAAATAACATGGGGGAAGACAATTAAAAATAACACAGGGAAAGCAGTCACAAAGGCAAAGACACAATATACAAAAAAGTCAGTTCTCATTCCTGACATTTCTTTCACATGTCACAGAGACATGGAGAAGACATGCATCCTTCATGAGATATCATCTGCTACAGAGATATCATCTGCTACAGAGGTATCATCTGCTGCAGCATTCGGAGTCCCTAAAGAACTCACAGGTCCATGTTCTTGGCTGCCTCCTATCATACTCATTTTGGGATCACAAACCTTGGTCTTCTAGGAAACACACACACACACACACAAATACACACACTTCCTTCATATATGTGATCCCATGGATATCTCTAGGAAGGACACCCCATGATATGTTGACGTTTGACAATGAACTTTCAGGCAGATAAGAGTGGGTATAAAGGGAACACACACACACACACACAGAGAAGCCATGGCTATGCTCCCTCATCTGGGGCAGCAGCTGGCAGTGCTTGTCCAGGTGCCAAGCAAAGTTGATGGGAAGAGTTGGAACTTGTGTGCAGGCCTGGGGCAGGGGCAAAAGGGTCCTAGACTCCACCATCAGGAGGACAGAGGCAGAAGGAGGTCCCTAAGTCTTTACCCAGATTCTCTTACAGCAAATCCAGGGCACTGCCCAGGAACAAGGCTACACTTAGTTATCTATCTCTCCAGCATCCTTTGGTCCATTCTCCCTACTTCTGATGACTTTGACATTCTATCCAGACACCTTGGGCTCATCTGATCGTGTTTTCTTTGCTGGACCACAGTTCTTGACAGTTGGAGAAAACACAGCAAAGAAAGAAGCTGCCTCTCTCCTCCCAATCGGATCAGGAGTTTCTGATACTCACATAATTTTATTGCAAAAAACAGAAAGTTACTCAATTTCTTCCTTCATTAAATGCACATTTCCTCCTAAAACAACCAAAAACTCACATCTTATTTCATTTCTGTTTTATCAGGCACGTCCCAATATTGAATAGGACCAACCCCGCAGTCAACTAATAATCTCTAAGTCTTCTTCATATTAAACCCATTAAGCTGCATCACCCCATCCAATTTTCCAGTCCTTGTTTGGGGTTTTATCTGTTTATTTTTAATAAGTATAGAAATGTATCTTTCCCCTACTTAATGAGTCTCTGTCTTGGTTAGATTCGCCACCCTGATGCCCTCGCCTACTGTATCCTCGTGGACTTGGCCAGTCAGCCTTTTAACCACTTTCCCAGTAATCCTTGCTATTCATGTTGGCAATAAAATTACTGAGCAAGGCAGAGCGGAGGACTAAGCCTCAGCTTTACAGATCTTAAGTGATGACCTTTGTTCTTGACGAGGTCAAGGCCAGAGGGCAACCCTACCCCCACCCCGTGAAGTATCTTTCCCTTAGTTTGGCTGCCTAGTCACAGCCACTAGTAAGGAGGGTTAAAGGCAGGACTTGCTAATTACCAACACATGCTTGGAACAGCATTTCTCCGCACCAGTGTTAGGAGTGGGTCTGCATCTGGGACTCCAGTTTGAAAGAATTTCATTCATCCCACAGACATTTTATGCATAACCACTTTGGGTAAAGTGTACTTTCTTTTTTCTTTTCTTTTGTCTTTTTTCACCCTTTAATTTATTGTCCAGTTTAGAATCAGAAACATCTTAAGCTGGAAAAAATAAAAAGGGAGAGCCCTTCAGCCCCATGGAGGTAGATGCAAGATGGGTCAAGAAGAGGGTTGGAATGTTTCTCTGATGCTGCCTGCCTCTCACTGGGAAGTCTCCACATGTATCTTTGACTGACTTGGACTGGAGTCATCATCTATAAATCACAAGATGGTATCTAGAGTATCCTTTATTGCTCACTGGGAGGGGTTTGATAGAAGATCAACTGGGAGGAAGCAGGACTAGGCAAACCCTGACTCCTTTAGAAGTCATCTGCTTCTGATGACCCAAGAAGCTACAAAAGTCCCAACACTACTCACAAAGGAGGAAACCAAGGCCCAGGGCCTATGAGCTGGGATTCTCCCGCTTTGGACTGGATGGTAACTACTTTTAAATACACATGTACAACTCCAGTGCTTTCTAGTTCCATTCTCCTGCTGCAGCATTTCTCTTGCTAATTTTAGTGAGTTCCTGTTGCCAGACTTTCATGAAAGGAAAATGTATGCAGGTACAGCCAAGCTCAGAGCATGTTTGGAAAACTAGTTCTGTGAAGAGGTTATTAGCAGGGTATCATGTCTACTACACTCTGTGTTAGATATTTTTTGTTTTTGTAATAAAATACCTAACAGAGGCAACTTAAGAGAAGGAAAGTTTTATTCTGGCTCCCAGGCCAAGGCCACAGTCCATCATAGCAGGGAAGTCACGGCAGCAAGAGCTGAAGGCATTGTATCAACATTGTATCAACATTGTATCAACAGTGCATCAACATTGTATCAACATTGTATCAACAGTACATCAACATTGTTTCAATATTGTATCAGCAGCGAAGGCCAGACTCAGCTTGCTTTCTCCTTGATATTCAGACCCCCAGCCCATGGAATCACACCATTCACAATTAGGAGGAAGCTTCCTATCTTACTTAACACAGTCTACAAGTTTTCTCATAGACATGCCCAGAGGTTTGCCTCCTACATCATCATTCTCCTGGCCCATTGACACCATCTGAAAATAGAACATTGACTTAGCCCATTCTTCCTATGGGGAAAATAAAAATAATTGGGAAATAGAGATTCTTTGACAAGTCTAGGATGGGGGTGGGGACTCATCAGGGTCTAAAGACACAGTCACACAGCTGACCTGGCAGGTCCTCCCTGGTGACATCAAGATAGGACAGTGGTCACAAAACACAGAAGAGAGAAGGGGTAGGGTGCTGAGCCTTGCACTGATCCCGTTGTTCCTGGGCTGACAGTGCCACTGCTCCAGATGCTAAGGGTTGTCCCACACATACTCCCCAACATGACTGGTTTAGAGTGAACAGACTGGGGAAGGAAAGTTAGAAGGAGGTAGGGGTAGGAGAGGCAGGGAAGGGAGAGGCAGGAGAGGGAGAGGAAAGGACCCAAGGAGGCATTGATAGCACTATCTGGGTAAAATTTTTTAATTTTTATATTTTTTCTTTAATTTTTTTCTGAAGAAGACACTATTCCAAAGGCACACACATAGGTACCCATAGATTAGAAATAGCTGTGATTGTTTTGTTGAGGATTATAATTAACACACTGGAATTGGGATCCAGTGAGTAGGTATTCTCTCTGCTCTACATGGAAGACATTGTTGACCTACTTTGACCATGCAGAGACAGGAGCTTAAAGGAGTCCCACAGTTTGCCCTGGCCTGGAAATCTGGCAAATGGTATCAAAATGACACTTTTCTGATACAAGCTTGTAGAGTTTGCATCAGACACTGCAAACGTTCAGTTACTCTAATGATTTAGGGAAAATGCTCTCGTCTAAAACCAATGGGATTATAAAACCAGCTTTCTAAGCACAGCCTCACCTGCTAGCTCTTTCCCCTCTGAGAACGCACCCTTTCTGAACATCTTCCTGGCAGAAAACTGAAAATTAACAGGTGACAGATATTATAGAGAAAGTTGCAGTGGGCAGACCCGGAAGGGATGGACTGACCACTGAGAAGCCCCATGCAGGTTTTCATTAGCTGAAATAAGATGTATCCTGCAGATGAAGGTGATGCTAGTCAAACCCAGAAAACAGTGACAGTTTTGAGTTCTTCCATTGCTCACAATTAGTGGTTTGAGAGTCATTTGGAGCAAAATGGAGGTGCCGGGAAGGCAGCGGGAACCTATGGACTTAATGTGTCCGAGGACTTAGGAGAGAAGCTGCCAATGTCAATGTGAAGACATTGAATTGATCCATCAATAATGACTTGTTTCTTCACACCATCCTCCTAGGGAGATGTGTGTATTCTATGGAGCTTTCTCTTGTTATCCTTCAGACCAGTCCAAAGTGTCAGCCCCGCCACTGACATACTGATAAATAAATTGATGCTTGCATTTCAACCAATTCCTCCTGCACAGAAAAGCACTCAGGCTATTATGGTTTGTATGTACTTGGCTCAGGAAGTAGCACTATTACAAGGTGTGGTCCTGTTGGAGTGGGTGTGGCCTTGTTGGAGAAGGTGTGTCACTGTGGGCATGGGCTTTAATGCCCTAGTCCTAGCTGCCTGGAAGTCAGTATTCTGCTAGCAGCCTTCAGAAGAAGATGTAAAACTCCTGCACCATGCCTACCTGGATGCTTCCATTTTCCACCTTGATGATAATGGACTGAACCTCTGAGCCTGTAAGCCAGCCCCAATTAAATGCTGTCCTTATAAGAGTTGCCTTGGTCATGGTGTCTGTTCACAGCAGTAAAACCCTAACTAAGACACAGACCCACAAGCAGACTTATGCAGCGTCTCCATGGTATAGAGAGGAAAGTCTGGTGCCTTCTGCACAAGACACAATGAAGAATCATTACATCTCTGGGTTAAGGGCCGCTGCTCTCCCACTGCAGTCAGGGTGGGGCTTGCGCAAAGAAGAAAAGTGGGGTGCCAGCAACATTGAGATTTAAATGCTAGAAGTGGCCAGCATATTCCACCTGACCACAAAGGACCACAGGTGCCATGTCTGACACTCAGTACTTCAGTATGATGGTCAGGGGTGGCCACGTGGTGTTTCCATTCATGGTTAAACAGGACTCCATGTTTGGGAAGTCCTAGGGCCTGACTCAATGCTGACCAGATTCTGCTCTCTTTTTAAAAGTTTATGTTTATAATTTTGAAGTATGAATATTAATGTATATTTGTGGTGAGTATGCACGTATGAGTACCTGTGTCTTTGAGGTCAGGGGTGTCAGATACCCCTGAAACTGGAATTACAGGCAGTTGTGAGCTACCTCCCATGAGTTATTTAGTCCTCCCCAAGAGCTGATGCTGAGCCATCTCTCTGACCCTGACATCACTCTTCCTTTGTTTGTTTGTTTGTTTGTTTGTTTGTTTATGGATTCTTTGTGTAGCTTTGGCTGTCCTGGAACCAGGTCTGTAGACCAGGCTGCCCTTGAACTCACAGAGATCCACCTGCCTTTGCCTCCCAAGTGCTGTGATTAAAGACATGTGCCACTGCCAGAAGCTTATTACTTTTGAAGGACCTGGAGTTGTCATTTGGCACTGTGTCTCACTATCTTTAATGTTCATTTCCCAAGGACAGGCCCAGCTCAGTGGCTTTCCTGGCAGACTCCAGGGTCTAGTCACCAGTCAGGCACATGTAGAAAATGCAGAGCCCACAGTGTAGCACCCCCCTTTATCCGCCTCCATTGGCCTTTCAGATTCAACTTCCTTGATGTCCCCAGCCACCCTCTGCTTGTGATCACTAGGTCAGGTCTGATAGTCTTTATGCCTTGCCCATCTCTCCAAGCTGGTGACCTTACCTGTCCCTGTCATGTACACGTCTGATATCTCTTTCCAGTTACCCCCAAACAATGTGCATTCCCCTGCCTTGCCTGGCCTATTCCCATTGCTGGGCCTCTCCTCTCCTCTCCTCTCCTCTCCTCTCCTCTCCTCTCCTCTCCTCTCCTCTCCTCTCCTCTCCTTTCTTCTCTTTTCTTCTCCCCTTTTCATTTTCCCTCTCTGTCTGAGTTTCCCTTCCTCTCTTCCTTTTCCTCTCTCTCCATCTCTCTCCCTATGTGTGTATACCTCTCCCATCCTTCCTCCATCTCCTTCCACCTCATTCTGTCGTCTTTCCTTTCTCTCTTCACCTGCTACCCTTGTGGACCCCACAGGCCTTCTCTTCCCCTTCCTTAGCTCCCACTGTACTGCTGCTTCCAGCTCTAACACCTGACCTGTTGTCCCACCAGATTCCATTTTTGGCCAAAGGGACTGTATCTTTCATGATTTGACCCCTGGTGCCTAGTAGAGAGACTGGCATAAGGATGCATGTCAGGGTAGGTGAGACAGTAGTCTTGGGTGGACCCTCTGTGCAAGCCCAAGCGAAAGCAAGAGGTACCACTTGGTACAATCTGATCCTCGGCCATGTTTTGCTTCTGGATCTAGGTTGGTCTCAGGTCCTGAGCTGATCTGTTAGGGACTGCATCTTGGCTGACACCTTGCGTGTACTGGTGTGGGTGGGTTTCCCACTGGTCCTCCCATCTTGGGTCCACTCCATCATATGCCTCCTGCTGCATCCAGGGTGACACTCCCTGTTCCCTGGCCACATACAGACTCCTTTGCCCTGTTTTCTTCACACTTAGCCAAGTCCTAAGCAGGGATCTTGCCTGCTTTGTCTAACCCAAGGTGCACATTGAAAGCCCAGAAATGCCATTACTCACAGTAATAGTGACACTCCGTACTTGGGTAGCGTCTTTCATCAGGAGATCTCCAACTACTTAAAAAATATTATCTCATTAATCCTCACAACACCCTCATGAGACAGCTGGCAGGTAAATCTGTCCCCCACTCACCAGGAAAGAGAAACAATGCCACAGAGAGACACTGTGTGGAGCAGGGGGGCCAGAACCACACAACGAGGCTCAGGTTTTCTGGCTGGCATCAAAGCCAGCTGGCTTGGCTCCCCACCATTGGTCAGACCTATCCAGAGCACATTTTGTACAAATGTGTCTGGATCATGTGGGCAGTGACAAGCCTGGCACTGAGAGGAAGGACTCCAAATCACTGACATGCTAGAACAGACACCTGTTAATCAGCAAAAATATTCTGTGTTCCTCTGTGTGTGTGTGTGTGTGTGTGTGTGTGTGTGTGTGTGTGTGTGTTTTGTATGAGATGAGGGTGATAACATGAGGACCTGGATTCAATTTCCTGAACTCATGTAAAAGGCAGTACATGGTAATATGTGTTTATAATCCCAGAATCCCAGTGCTGGGGAAGCAGAGATGGGAAGATCCCTGGTGCTTGTTGCCTAGCAAGCCTGGGCTAACCAGCAAAAGACTATAGCAAAACGAAAAAACAAAAACAAGATGGAGGAGCACTGAAGAATGACACAAAGATTGTCCTCTGCCCTCTACACGTACATGTGTAGCTGCACACACATGACTATGTACACACAGACATAACTAGAATATTAAGAATCTGTGTTTTCCAGTAGCCCTGAGACCTAACGAAGCTTCCAGCAAAGAGTAAAGAGTGAACCATCAAATAAGGGGATGGAGGGATGGCTCAGTGGTCAAGAGCTGTGGTTGCTCTTCCAAAGGGCCCAGGTTTCATTCCCAGCACCCATGTGGTGACTCAAAGCCATCTGCAAATCCAGTTCCAAAAGATTCAATGCCTTTGTCTGGCCTTCTCCAGAATCAGGCGCACAAGGGGTTCACAGATGACTACCCATATACAGAAAGAAAAAAAGATGAAAGAAAGAAAGGAGAGAAGGAAAGAAAGAAAGAAGGAAGGAAGGTGGGAAGGAGGAGGGAGAGAAGAAAGGAGGAAGGAAGGAAGGAAGGAAGAAGGAAGGAAGGAAGAAGGAGAAAGAGAAAGAGAGAAAGAGAGAAAGAGAGAAAGAAAGAAAGAAGAAAGAAAGAAAGAAAGAAAGAGAGAGAGAAAGAAATAAAGGAAGGATGGAAGGTGGGTAGGAAGGTGGGAAGGAGGGAGAGAAGGAAGGAGGAAGGAAGGAAGGAAGGAAGGAAGGAAGGAAGGAAGGAAGGAAGGAAGAGAAAGAAGAAAGAAAGAAAGAAAGAAAGAAAGAAAGAAAGAAAGAGAAGGAAGGAAGGAAGGAAGGAAGGAAGGAAGGAAGGAAGGAAGGAAGGAAGGAAGGAAGGTGAGAAGAAGGGAGGGGAGAAAGGAAGAGAGAGAATTCCTGAGGGGCAAGCACCAAGTCGGTCTTTTAACAAGAAGTTGGGACTCTTTTCCACAGAGGCTTTGTTTGCACTCCTTACTCAGAGCAGAGCAGAGCAGGGTGTTGGAAGAGTCAGCCCTGGTTTTGTGGCTGTGCAAAGGGAGCTTTGGAGATGCTGGAGGGTGGGAACCTTTCCAGGTTTACACAATGATCCAGGACAGAGGCAGGGGGATGCCTTTGTCTGCAGTGTCAGAACATCCCAGTTTTGCAACACAGACACCTCAGTCGTGTTTGAGGGCATCAGAGAAAGTTCTGGCAAGCAATGGTCCTTTCACTTTTGCTTCCAAACAGAAGGAATTGGGGTGTGGACAGGGGAGGAAACCTGCTGCGGGGACAAGCCTGGCCCTGGAACCTGGCTGGGGACAAGGGGCCTCTCGAAGTGAACCAGCTCAGAGCCTCTGGTACATGCATGGTGTATAATAGATACCTGTCTGGTATAATTAATTGTATTTTTCCTAAATTTAACATTGCCCGAAGGGGAAAATCGTTTCGCTTGGTAAAACCCCTCCTGCCACACAGCTTCTGCGAGCCAGCCAGATTTAATTGCTGCGATAAAAACCACAAGAAAGACCAGGTTCCCACTCAATCTATAACCACATCTACTGAAGAATAGCTTTAATCACCTTTGAAAGGGCGACCACAAGATAATTAAAGGGGGAGGGTGCTCAGCGGGAATTATCCAGAAATATCAAATCTCCGTTTATCCCAGAGTCCGACTTAGAATGTTCCGGCATGGCTCGGCTCCTCCTGCCCCCACCCCGGCCTGAGCTAAGCACTTTGAATCTTTCCATTATTGAAGGTGAAGAGAATCGGCCTGTTTCACAACTACCCTGTTCATTAATGGCTTGAGCGGCCAAAAGAGTTTATTGTGGCTGAGAATGGGAGCCTCTCTTCTCTGCTGCCCTTCTGCAGGATCTTGGCCAAGAAGCTCACCCTCTCTATGCCTCTTCCCCAAATAGAAGAAGACCTATATAGCTACGCTACAGGGATACCACAACTGGACCCTGCCGCCATCGTCATGGGATTCCTGTTCCCGCTGCAGAATGCCCTTGCTAGAATGTCTTTCTAGAAGACCAGAGATGCTGATGAGCAGACCTCCGAGTGGCCATAAGAGGTGAGATTTGCTCTCTGGTGTGGCCAACTTTTCTCCTTCCACTGATGCTGTTCCACAGTGCCCGGGGCAGGGATCCGAGGGGCAGGCAGAGAACCTGTGGAGTGACATTCTTGGCTGCCTGTCGGTGCTCAGTGCTGGGTGGCTTGGTTCCAAGGCTGGATTCCCAGGCCTGGCTGTCTGGGGAGTTTGCCCAGGAAGTGAAAGTCAGTCTGCTCTCACCAACCTGATCTTCCAGCAAGCTTGCCTCAATCCCAGTGAGCAGTGGGGGACCACCCACCCCTACAACTCTTCTCTTCACTCCGAAGTGAGAGGAGACTAGCTACAACTTGATGTCTGTCCTTCACTGAGAAGGAGGGGCTGACCTGTGTCCATTCTCGGCAATCATCCAGGTGTTAACAAGGCCTCTCTCAGGCCAGCACCTGATGCTCAATTCACCTTAGTCCACTGTGTCTGTGTTCCAGAGGGGACCTTTGTGGATTTGTATACTGTTGCTGTTTAGTTTTTCATAGACATGTATCAATTGTATGTAAGAATGACTTTATTATGACATCCTAGTGCAAGTATACAATATATTTTGAGTCTACATAGCCTCTATCATCCTTTCTACAACCCTCAACCCATTGATTTCACTGCTCTTCCCAAATAGTAACTCTTCAACTTTAACGTCTTTTGTGGATGCTATCCAAATGAATTTATTTAGGGCTTCTCACAGGAGTAAGGGTCATGGGTTACTTATAAGAAGGTGGGCACCATACCAGTAAGTGAAGAAAATATCCGAAGAAAATATCTCTCCTTCCCACAGAAACCTTTAACTACCTGTAGATCCCCAGGGAGTGATGGGGCCGTGGGAGCTCCTCCTATGTCCATGAGGGAATGTTGAGGGTCCCAACCTGGTCTTGTATATGTAATCACAAGTAGATGAACTAAAAACCAACCTCTGGGATGCCGCGTGTTCTGAGCAATGAGGGCATTGCTAAAACAATTCCATTAGACAACAATCTACTAAGAGTTGGCTGTTGGCTTATTTGTTTTATTATTTCATTGTGTTCTTATATCTACCACCCCAATCCCTTCCAACCCTTAAACACTAGGTAGGAGAGAAAGGAGGTTCGAGTGGAGAGTGGACAGAGGCTTCTATAGGCTACTTCCTGCTGGTTAGGACCAAAGAGTTCCGAGGGACACGTCCAATCTCCGTAATCAGACTATCCAGCAATCCAGCAATAGCAAATGCAAAGAACCAGCAGCAGCAGGGTGGGGTAGGGGAGCAGCCACAGGCCCTCTTGGGGCCCTTGCATTTATACCCTCTCCAAAGTCCCCAGAATTAAACTATCTGCAGCTAAAGAAAACACACACAACACACACACACACGAGCATGAGACAAGTTAGTGGCTGTGGAAAAACGGAAGCAGCCCCATATCCCACGCCTGGGATTAAAACAGACACATACTCACATAACAGAACTGGGTTTTTTAAGAAAGCAAAGTTCTCACTACAGGTGGCCATGAGGTTACTACCCAGGACACTCTACTCCTCTATTTCTCAATTAAAAAAAAAAGTGACTTTCAAAGTCACAGAGATCTCAGGTGTCACATCCAAGAGAGAAGCTTCATGCATCAGGTCAAAGGTAGCTCCTGTCAAGAGGCCGCCATCTGTAGAAGGGCCACCATCTTGGTCAGTCTTCGTGAGAGTCACATCTATAGTGGCTTTATTGGAGACTTAACTCATGAGAACTGGCTTGAATCTCCCCTCTGTCTCCACTTAAAGCCACTTTGTCATCCTTTCCCAAGACACAGCGGTATTATTTCAAAGTTTGGACCTTATGGACCCACAGGCTTGATAGTGGACCAGACAACAATGGAGCCGAGTTCAAGAGCCAATGAATAATGACCCAGAAGCCAAAGCCATCCGGTTCTGCCGCCAGCCATGTTTTACATAGCATTTGAACTCTATATGACCTTTATACATAATTTACATTTAAAACTCAATTAATTAACAAGCAAAGGTATATAGCCTGCAAGGACTAAAATATTTATCACCTGGCCCTTTGTAGGAAAATATTCCCAGTCCTTGACTTACACTTAGGGTAGTTATTCTTTCAGTATCAGCAGGATCTGTAAGACATTTCAGGATCTCCATCCCATGTGCTATTGACTTTGGTTCATTGGCCTTGTCAGCACTCAAGCCCAACCCTCTGAAAGGACCGTCCATCTTGGATTCGACACCTCGCTTGATAAGGTCTTCCATCAATTTATAGTGCCAGGAAGGCATTCAACACCCTACCTGAGAACACCCTGCCAGATAGGCACTCCATGTTTTGTTCGATTAGCCTTGTCATACTTAAGGAGAAACAAGAGTTCAAACCTCGCTCCAGCTACTTGCAAGACCTGGGTAGACGTGGCCACCATCTTGGGCAAGGTGTAACTTTCTCTGCAGCATCCTGTGTCCTGTCTTTGGACATGGACTATTTCATTGTCCCCAACATTGTCCATTCCTCATTTGAATCTCTTCATCTTAACACAGGTGTCACTTCTTTACCGACTCTCCCAGGACTAGAATAATCCATTGCTCATTCCAGGTTATCTGTGCCTTATATCTGTACCAGAAACACAGCCTACAGGTTCCAGCTAACTCTTCAGTCCTCTGATCACAAAGAGCTCCACGATCCTGCTCCCTGGTTTGGAAAGTTTACAGCTTGATTCTTCTTCCTGCTGAGATGCGTGAAGAAGCGCGCTGAATTCCAGGGTTTGACACATTAAAAGAACATATCTCTGGTCCCAATGCCCTGGGTCAGATTTTAGAAGACAATGTGATCTTCTGATAGGAATGCATTTCTTCCATCTTTCCAGGGAGAGTTTTTCTTGAATGGTATCTGTAAACAATAGTTTCTGTGGAGCACAGATCCTACCACACAGTGGACGCTGTTGGTCCATCCCTGGTGACTACTGTCTTCCTCTTGGGTTTCTATTTCTGTGCCTTTTCTATCTATAGAGATGGAGACTGTTTTAAGTTTTCCCCCAATATCATTAACAATATTTTAGTCATATTATTTGTTGTTGTTTGCACTTTATTGACTGTGGCACATGCTGCTTGAGTTTTCAAGCTGCTTTCTTATCACTGCCCTGATGGTGTCTCTTCTCGTGATTTTACTGGCCCATGCTTAAGTGCCTGCTTTCCTAGACCTGCGATCATACAACATTCTCCTAAACACCAACAGGAACTGGGAACACTGCTCATGTTATTTCTTGTCATCCACCACATTCCCATCATGCACTTCTCCCTGATTAAAAAAAAATGGTGTGGAAAGAGGTATGAGATCCTTCCTCTGAGATGCTGTTGAATGCCCGCATGTGGTCTCTACCTGTTTGAGTCACGGTGTGCTCTGAGGGCAAAGTCAGATGCTGTAGGTTGAGAGAGAATCATTTCCTGAGTCTTGGCTTGACAATCTGGGGAAACATCTTATTTTAATTGGTGCTAAAAAGTGGAGACAACTCCATCCATCCATCCATCCATCCATCCATCCATCCATCCATTCATTCATTCACAAATGCTTTCATTGTCTCTTAGTTTTCAGTCTTGTACTGGGAACCATGACCCCAAATCAAGACATGATCTCAGCTGCAAGGAGCTTGCATTTTGGAGAGACGGGCAAATCGGCAGTAGGAATCTCTGTGAGATGTGTAGTACACCAGCTGTGGAAGGTGGGAAGACTCGGGACCCCAGGCAGGAGGCATCTGCTAAGGAGACTGACTGTCAGGCCAGCCTGGTCTGACCAAGGAGCCCACCACATGTGCAAGGCTTCCTGGTCTTAACAATTGATGTCATTCTCTTGCAGGTGTTTTGTCTCATAAAAGGCAACACAAAGTCTTCCACGGTGAAGGGAAAAGAGACGCCTCATGTCAAGTGTCAGAACGATCCTTCCGGTGGTATCACCTTCTCCACATGTGACAAGTGCTAGGCTCTTGTCAGACTTTCCTTACAGCACTGCATGCAATGGGCTTGTCCATAACAGATGTGGCCCACTGAGGGCCCACATGCACAGAAGCCCTATGAAGCTACAGAACACTTGCTACGAACCCAGCAGGGCGGCAGGTGGGTGAGAGGTGAAACCAGACACCCAAAGGAAGAGGCCAGGGGCAGGCACAGCACTGTCATGATGGACCCTCTGGCCAGTCACTGTGAAAGCATCGTTAGTGACTGTTAGGTGGGAGGTGGATGAAAAGTCACAAAGGGTGATAGGCAGTATGATTTCACCCTGGCTTTAAACAGGTAGACGTGTGTGTAAGTTACAGAACAGAGAACTTGTTCTGAGATGTTTTGGGAGATGTATTATTAAGAAATGGGGCTAGAGAGAGACCATGAGGACAGAGCAGTCAGTTGGAAGCCACCCTGAAAGTTCAAATCCCTGTACAGGGCTGAGTAGGTGTCTGTGCCTAGAGAGGGACATTGTGGTGACCAAGCCCCAGTTCATCCGCTCTGGAGACAGGGACTTGATTGAGCCAGCATCTGCATAAGACCAAAACCAGCACTTTCACCTGGTGAGAGTTAGCAGAATGAATAAAGAAGCCATCCCTTGGTGCAGACCCAGATCCGGCGGGGACTGTCACAGGTTAACAGCTGAGCTATCGTGACACAGGTGCTATAGAGACTTACAGCAAGCCTAGGCAAGAGTCATGGAGCTCTGTGGGGAGAGCAAAGGGATCTGAGCAACAGCTCACAGGACAGGAGCTCTGATGAGTACATAGTTTTCCAAGCAGACAGAGCCAGCAAGGACACACAAGGGAAATGGTAGCCCTGACAAACACCCCAGAAGCCATGAACATGTGGTCTCCCTGGAACAAGGGTCAGTTTACACTGGTGGCATGAGTTCATCACAGTGACAGAAGCCAATTGGATGTGAGACTCTGAGGAGAGGCCAGGACACAGGAACCTTTTCCTAGATGAGCTGGAGACCTTAAGGTGGAAATGGACATGGGAGACCTTAAGGTGAAAATGGACATGGGAGACCTTAAGGTGGAAATGGACATGAGAGACCTTAAGGTGGAAATGAATGTGGTTGTTGTGTTTGCTTAACAAACCCCCAGAGGAAAAAGGTTCTGTTGCCTGTGCCATCCATGATGGCAGCATTCCTGTATCCTTTCCAGTCCCTCCCCAGGCCCAAGGTGAGCCCTCATCTGCTTCTCCGTCCACTCAAACTCCAACATGCACAGGGTGAAGCTCTTGACCCCACCGTCCAGGAATGTTTTCTCCCCGCAGCATCAAGCTCACCTCCCCGGCTCCCACTTGTTTGGCAGGGTGATGGCTGGTCAGGTGATCTGCGAGAGCCGAGTCCACCCTCTTCTCCCTGCAGCAGTGACTATGGAGGCCTCATGCTGCAGAAGACATGGTTCCACAATAGCTCTGCCTCACCCCTGCACTTCATGAGAACCATGAACCAAACAGACAGTGTGCCACTGAGATGAAGAGGGCTTATTTGTTACACTGCAGTGTAGCCTGTCTCCTACTAACAGATACATTCTCACTCTCTAACCTGAATTATGGGTATGACTTGGTTACTCAAGCCAACATATGAGAGTATTTTTGTCTCCCACCCTGACATGCATCCAGCCATTGACTGAGGCCTGTCAGATAGATATCCATGGAATTTTGAACCTAATTGATTTTCATTCTTCCTGTTGAATCCACCCTGCCCCGACCAGCAGTGACCCTCTCAAAGAGAATGTTGCAGCTCCCTAACTAGCTCTCTCTCTCTCTCTCTCTCTCTCTCTCTCTCTCTCTCTCTCTCTCTCTCTCTCTCTCTTTCTCTCTCTCTCTCTTCTCTTCTCTGCACAGAAATGGGAGAGACCTTTTGAGATATTATTTCTGGTACCTCCTTGTCCACCACAGTGGATCCAAGGACCAGTCCAAATTCCAGTGTGTTAATCTACAGGGTCCTGTGTGCCTGGCCCCATATCGAATCTTCTACTGTTGCCTGACACCCCCACCTCTGGGCTGTCCCCTGCACCTCAGGGCCTTGTTGATTATGCTGTTCTGTCCACAAAACTTGCCTTCTCCAATGCTACCTGTGTATGTCACTCCTTGGCATGGGATGGGGGCAGGGAGATGTTACATGTTCATGTGCGCCTGTTTGTGTGTATGTGATTCCATGATAGGATGCACCCACATAGCATCAACATGACACAAGCGTGCCTATGGAAGCCAGGGATCAGTGTCAGGAACCATTTCTTGGTCTCCATTGGTTTTTGAGACAAGGTTCCTGACTGGAACTAGTAGACTAGACAGGCAAGCCAGTGAGTCTCGGGGATCCTCCTTGTCTCTGCATCCCCAGCTCTGGGATGACAAGCAGGCATCGCCACACTGCCTTTTTCATTTCTGATGGAGGTGTTGGAATCAAACCCAGGTCCTCGTGATTGTGCTACAAGCTCTTTGACCAGCTGAGCTACTTCTCCGACCCACCTTTGTGCTTTGACTTTCCGTTCACCCAAATGCTGTGCCCGCCAGATACCTGACACCTAGGCCAGGCCAGCAACCTCCCAATGGACAATCGGGAGAGAAAGAAAGAAATGCTAGCTAAGTTCAGCCACGTATGGGATATAACGAGACTTAGGAATGTTGTCTCAGGCCTGGGTTCCAGCTCCAGTCTCTCCCCCAAAATAAAGAGGAGAAGAAAGAGGGACAGGGGAGAATAAAAGGCATTGTTCGCAATCCTTTTTGGGGGTGCCTCTCATGCCTGACAAATAATGAATTAGAGGGAGATCAGCACAGCCAAAGACCAAAACAGTCATTAGCCACCACCTCCCCCACCCCAGCAGCCTGCTGCCAGCAGCCAGCCCAGACAGTCCAGGGAGGAGCCTCAGAGGTGGGGAGAGATAGGAGGCCCTTTGAGAAGCCCTCTTATTAAGAGCTCTAGCCTGGGAGAGGGAAAGTGCGTGCAGCTTAACTCAAACGTTGGTGCTGAAATGTAAAAACAATTATGACATTCAATTATTCCATTAAGTGAAATTAACCATTCTTCTAGTTCTTTGAAAAAAACCAAAAGAAAGCACGGAGCTGAGGAGTCAGGTCAGTGAGGAACGGTGGTGAAAGGATGCCTAGACTCTAGACTCTCGTTTTCACACGGAAGGAGAAGGGCTTTGCTCTGGGCTGTGTGTGTGTGAGTGAGTGTGTGTGTCCATTCTGTTCCAAGTGCCTTTGAATCGCAGGGTGGTCACATTCAAGGCTCTGCCCAGGCAGGTATGGCCACGTCCGGATCAAGGAGTGGCATTCCTACTGTGATGCTGACTGTCACGCTCCACTGCTGGATGATCGTGTTGGCTGCCTGAGAGTCTGCTGTCCTCAGAGATCAGGTGAGCTTGCCAGATGGTAGACTTGGACTCCCTGGTAACCCCTGCCCACCAAGGGTTTGTAGGTAGAAGGTCTGCTGTGGATTTCAAATCTAGCTCTTCACAATCATGTGCTGAGGTCAAGCAGAGACTGGACACATGCACATCTGGCTGTGGTTTCACGTATGTGTGTAGACACACACTCACACATAGCCCACCAGGAAGAGAGGAAGGTCAGATGGAAAGGCAATACCTCAAAGTTCATGAACTGGGGTTAGTAGCCACAAAGATAACTTGTCCCAAAATCCCCTAGCCAGTGTATATGGCTACTAAAACTGCCAACTCCCCTGACTGTCCATGTATGACAGCTACAAAGATCTTTGATTTCACTTTTTAAGGTGATTCTGAAGCTAGATACACTCCCTGGTGTGTGTGTGTGTGTGTGTGTGTGTGTGTGTGTGGTGTGTCTGTATGTGTGTCTGTCTGTGTGTATGTATCTGTGTCTGTGTGTGTGTCTATCTCTGTGTGTGTCATTGTTATGTGTCTGCCTGTGTGTCTGTGTTTCTCTGTGTCTGTGTGTATGTGTTTGTATGTGTCTGTGTGTCTGTCTCTGTGTGTGTCCATGTGTGTGTCTGTGTATATGTCTGTCTCTGTGTGTGTGTGTGAGTGTGTCTATGTGTGTCTGTGGATATGTGTCCATGTCTGTGTGTCTATCTCTGTCTATGTGTCTATATGTGTCTATGTGTGTACCTCTGTATCTGTCTGTCTATCTGTCTGTCTGTGCATGCATGCTCCCATTCACAGATCTACATTGGGCCTCTTCATCTGTCATATCCCACCTTGTTTGTGTGTGTGTGTGTGTGTGTGTGTGTGTGTGTGTGTGTGTGTGTGTGTTTTAACATAGAATCTTCCACTGAGCCTGGAGCCCACTGATTGGCTATAATGGCAACTCATTGGCAGCCAATGAGACCCTAGGATCTATCTGCTTCTCCCCCAGGCATTAGGAAGAGCACAACCTTTTGTTCTCACACGGGTGCTAGCAATCAGAATTCAGACCCCTGTTCCTGCGAGTAAGCATCTTGCTTCGGAGATGAAAAGAATTCTATGTGTCCCCTCATGGACAGACACTTGGCTTGCTCCTACGTCAGACTACTCTGAGCAATGTTGCCATACACACTGGTACGCAGTGGTTCACAGAGTTGCATCATGCACTTGGAAAAGTTACTTAGTGTCTGAAGCTTCCTGCTGGAGCCACCTGCTGCCTCGCATCACATCTTCTGCCATTATGGACTCTCCGTTAGGAACTGTGAGCTAAAATGAACTCTTTCTTCTATAAGCTGCTCCTGATCATGGTGTTTTATCACAGCATCAGACAGTAGCTAACACAGAGGCTATGTTGAGATCAGATAGCTGAAAGAGTCTACCATTCAGACAAGCGACTTCACTTCTCCAAGATTTCTCATCTTACAAAGAGAAATGGAAAATGTCTCCTTTGCAAACTGAGAAGGAGTTGGGTCAAACATATGAAGATCTGTCCCTTGGAGGCAGGGAAAGAGTCTGCCTCAACTCCTCCCTGGAAAGGAAGTCCTTAATAAAGCCCCCATCTATCAAGGGGTCACTTACCACAGTCAACTAAATATGGCCACAAGATCATCAGACAGTTTCCTAAGACTGAGAGTCACGTGATGTTTGGGTGGGAAGTCAACACCCCATGCTCCTGGCACACAGGAGATACTGATAGTGCGGGATGAATGAATGAATGAGTGAATGAATGAATGAATTGTAGTCCTAATGGCTGTCACTGGAGTAGGTACTCTGGGTAGTCAAGCCATGTGTGCTTCACATGTCAGTCGACTTCATGCTCACAGTTCATTTTGAAAAGCCTGCTGTCATCCTCAGTTTATAAGCAAGAAAGATGACCTACAGGTCAGAAAGTCTACTCAACTCCCACAAGGTCAACAGCCAGAGCTGGAGGCTCTGACCGGGTTAAAGGGCTCCCCAGGCCATTTTTTTTTTTTTATTTACTAGCCTCAGTATTGGTGCTTTGAGCCATCACCACATTGCCCATAAAGTTCCTGGGCACCAGTGCTGGGCTCAAACAGAAAACTGCCTTTCTTTACAACCAATTCAAACTCATGGCTAAGAGCTTGAGATTCGGGGCCACAGGAGTCTGAATGAGCTCTGTCTTCCCATTTTCTGGGTCAAATCAGCCTCACAGATTCTCAGCTTCCTCTTCTATATGACACAGACTTTGATGATCAGGAATCCCATAGATAGCTCAGAGTAGATGACCAGCTCACAGAGGTGGGGATGGCTCCGGGTCCTTGGGAGCTGAGGCAAGTACATGAGACCCAGAATCCCAGGTTTGCAGGCAAGAAGTGAACAGAAAGGACAGAAGGGAGTATCTTGGCAGAGCCCTGCAGATCCCAGCCCCAGGAGATACAACCCGGGACACACTTATTCTTTCTAAACCATTTCTTTCTGCAGTGCCAAGACTCAAGTAAGTGGGTGGGCTAGCCTCACTTAGAGGGGCCTGTGACAAGAAGGACAATTTCCCTAGCTGGAGACTCTTGCCATACTGGAATTCTCTGTTGAAGTTGGGGTCTCCTGCCCCTCCACTACAGGTCTGTCTGAGGCTAGGATAGTCTTTGCAGTTACCTCTGCCATCCAGTCACTCCAGAACTTCCCTCCACTAACTAAATTAGCAAGCCAGAGAGAGACAGCTAGAGATAGAATCGCAGTTCACACAGCACTAATTATTTCCCTGGAAATGAAGATTAATATTAAAATTGTTACCTGCAACGGACGGGGGGAGGGGTAAGCAAACAGAGGCACATACCTCTCCGAGAGAATGGGCAGCTCTGACCTCCCTGGTGCTTCCAACAGACAGCTTACAGACACCAGCCTTGCAGGCAGCAGCTTCCCACACTGACTGTGAGGACAGGCTAAGAAGTCAGAAGGGTTCTAGCCCCAGAATAGAAACATTGCAAATGGATGGGGTAACCCTAGGAAACAAAGGGTTCCAGTCCTGCCCAGGGGATCAAGGATGTTGAAGCATCCCTGCCCTGTGTCCTCAGCACCAACCTTGGTCTGGAAGTTGGAGGCAGAAGGCTGGATGCTTGAGTGACAAGGACATGAATCAGGAGCTCTCTCCCAGAATCACAGAATCAGGAGAAGCAGCACTGACGTTCACGTGCCCAGGACAAGCCTCTGGCCACATCTCCATAACTCCCTCCATGAGCAGCTCACAACCCAGACAGGTGCCATAGAAGAGGCAGCCATGGAAAGTAGTTAACGTACAAGGAGAGAAGGGCAGTGGGTGTGAGTATATGTGTGGGTACACAGATGTCTTTATGTGCACGTGTGCATGTATATGGTTCTGAGTGTGCATTTCATGGGTTTATATGTGAGTGGGTGAACGAACGTATGTGTGTGTGTGTGTGTGTGTGTGTGTGTGTGTGTTTTCCCTCAGGAGAAAGGCTGGGAAGAGGAGAGTGCTAACTCTGGTGTTGCTATAAGCTGTAGGATCTACAAAGACAAGCGCTTCCTGTTGTCACAGTGGTAGGGTTCCGCCCTTCTGCAGATGAAGGAAGCTGGCTTGGGGAACACCTTCCTCACACAGGCATTTGAACTCTAGCCTCCTGAAGCCACAGCTGGTCCTCTTTCCACCCCAGATGTAGAACTGAGGGGAGAGGGGAAATGCTTCCAGCTTCACCCAAGGAACAAGGGTGGGCAGCAGCATCTCTGTCACCTCCATTGCAGGTCATTCTCCTGAGACATCAGCATGGGCCTCGAGACCCAGCCCTTCAGTGCTAGGAGCCCTCAGCTGTCTACAATGGCAGCAGCTAGGCAGCAGCCAGCAAAGGAGTGATGGTGCCTGACTAGGGCTCTTACCCCCCACCCTTACTCCTAATGCTTGCTGTATCAAGCCTACATCTTCCAAGGGCATTATATCTCAACACTCTTCTCCAGGCTATCAACCCATAGGGTTACTCAAGAGAGATGATTCAAAGGCAGGTACAGATAAAGAAGTTATCAACTGAGCTCTCTTCTTGACCAGCAAAGTCACTCTAGACCAGCACATACCTCCCAGCACACACTTCCCAGCATGCACTTCCCAGCACACACTTCCCAGCATGCACTTTCCAGTACACACTTCCCAGCATGCACTTTCCAGCATGCCCTTCCTGTCCTTCCACATTCTGTTAACTCAGGGAGAGCCTTGCTAGGATATCAGTGTTCTGTCTCTGGGAGTCAAAATGAAACACTCATCTAGTATCCTATCTCCCCATCACAAGCCCAGTGGCTGGGGAGAGGGGAAGAGAGTTGCGTAGCCCCAGAACTTGGAGCAGAGAACCCAGCACAGCTCCCACTCACCCAGAGATGCTATGGTAGAGTTGAAGGAGACCAGGCTCTGAAGCTACACAGGGCAATTGCCAAACTCCAGCCCCACCAAGGTCCATCCGACAACTCTGGACTCTTCCCTTGATGGTTCAGCCTCTGACATCTCACCTTTCATGGGGTCCTTCCCCTCACAGAGGTGCCCCAGGTATCAAACATGCTAAGGTCCAAGATGTCTGAGATAGTTCACACATATATGTATAGACAACAGTCCTTCCACCCTGGAGAAGGGGAGACAATTGTATCCATCTCAGCTGCACAGTGTCCTGGGCAGGGCCTCACTTTAGGAGAAATGAAAAGCTTAATGTTTGGAGGCCAGGACTCAGCACGTAGCACTCTGAAGGCCAGGACTCAGCATGTAGCACTCTGAAGGCCAGGACTCAGCACATAGCACTCTGAAGGCTAGGACTTAGCACATAGCACTCTGAAGGCCAGGACTCAGCATGTAGCACTCTGAAGAGGCTGCATGATTTCGACACTTGGCAGTCTGTATATGTAGGATGTTATCTGTCCTCTAATGTCCTTTGGAAGTGAGAAATGATAGGATAGACTCAGGGAGACACGAGAGTGTCTGCTGTAATACACTGTCCTCCATACATGACACAGCCATTAACCTTAAATTATCAGAGGTTGTGGTTACCTGAAGGAGAACTGCATAAGACTGGGATCATTGTGTTTTCTATGGACAGGGGTGGGTGTTTATGAGGCTCCACCCACTCTGGAGATATATAGGAGCCTGGAAGGACCTTTTGCTTAGTCGTATAGATGCCTGTAAGCTGTCCATGTTCCTGTAAGTAACCATAGTTCAAGATATTCATTCCCCAAGCTCCACTTGGTTTTTCTATCACTGAAAAACTATCTGAGGGATATAGATGTCTATTTGTGTCCCTAGGAGAAGTCCACACAACAATGCCTTGTGATTTTCTAAGAAATGGGATGGTGGGTGCCAGTAGTCACCGCCGTCATCAGGGTGGGTACCAGTCCTGTTGCATCCTCCTTTTGCTGTTCCAGGTCATTCTCTATCCTCATCAGAGTCACCCTACCCTCTATTCACACACCTGTCTCTCGGGGAGCCCACCCTGCCCTCAGTGGGCCCTGGAAAGACTGGAGCAGACATCTGAATGGCAAGCTGTCAAAACCGGCACTTACTGTTCTTCACTGGTGTGAGCATGAAGTTGATACCCGCGCAAAGGGAAACCATGGCATAGCACGGGCAGGGTGAGGGGTGTCTTTGAGCTCTTCCACCTTTCCCATATCTTCCAAAGTGGCCATTCCAAGTGTCTGCTTGTTTTTATGATGGAGAAAAGCGTAATTCCTTGTAGGAAGTGAATAGATGTCTTCCTAAGCCCCAGGTGCCTTGACCACTAGCCCCCACTGTTATCAGTAAAGGAACAAAGGCAGATAGGAGCCTCTGAGCTCTCAGTTCCACAGGCTGATGCACGACTATGAGTATGTAAAGTTCAGCAAACATAATTGAAGGGTGACCCTTTGCAAAAGACAGAGTCCTGGCTTTACATAAGAAATTGCATTGCAGAAGAACATCAACAGAATACTCACCATCAGTCCTGGGTCTGTAAAAGACCCAAGCAGTGTTAATATACGTGGCTTTGGAGACTCCTTGTCTTCCTTTTCGTGCCTCAATTTACCTACCTAAAAAAAAAAGGAAGAATTTAGAGTGGATGGCTCTTAAAGGATCCTTCAGTTAAGAAGGACCAGAGGGAGGAAAATTTTAAATTTCAAACCTCCCACCCTACAAATCTCCAAGACAGAGATGCCCAAAGACTTCAGAGACCAAACAGATCTGAAAATACAGAACTAATACCAAACCTGTATATGCAAGCATTGAGAACTGCAACAAAAGGTCCTGGAAGATCAGAACCACAACAGATCCTGGAAGGTCAGACACAAAGATGAAGAGCTCTAGAGTGTTCTGAAAAACAATGGAAAAGTCTTCTGGTTATAAAAGACTCTCTGTCTCTCTTCTCTCTGTCTCTCTGTCTCTGTCTCTCTGTCTCTCTCTGTGTCTGTGTCTGTCTGTCTGTGTGTGTGTGTGTCTGTTTCTGTGCCTCTATCTACCCTTCTCTGTCTTTGTCTCTCTCACACACACAGGTACAAACACACACACATACACACATAAACAGACACACACACACACACACACACACACCCCTCAGTTTTGTACATGAAGCTTAGCTCTTGGTGCTGAGGGAGCAATGACTTGGTAACAGCAGACACCACAGCAGCAGAAGCTTCTGGAGACCCATATCTACTGTTTCTATAGTTTTTTACAATCCATGGAAACCCTCTCCCAAGGAAATCTTACTGGAGCAATCACTAGCTGAGCTACGATGGTTATGAAAGGACAAGGAGAGACAGATGGCTGTCGTGCCCTGTGACATTGTGACATCCTGCACAGACCCTAGTCAGGGTCAGTATCTTTGGGTCTTTAGGAGCACATATTTTGAAAGACCCTGGTGTCATCCAGTGTAGAAGCCAAGGCTCAGAGACGAACTGTGACTTGTCTACCATCCCACAGGAAATTGGTGGGAGACAAAGACTGGTCCACATCCAAAGTCGGCTACTACTTACTGTCTTTAAACCCAAGAGAGTGAGATCAACAGGGTCCACTTCTCAGGACTCACAAACTCACTCAGCCCTTCTCTACCCCTCCCAACTCCCCCAGCTGGCCATTTGCTCTTTTTCAGTCAATCTCTTTCAGGAATATTACCTTCAGGGTGAAGGTCTGAAGCTTCATCCTCAGGATAGTACCTCTTCCCTGATTTGCCTATAATCGATACTGACCCAAGAGGTATTTATTAGAAGATACAGATATATGTGACCTGGGGGACAGCCAGCTACATATCTGGCTGAGCACAGAACCTGATCTGAAACCAACTGCATGTTCATTCCCTCTAGGGAAGGCTCCCAGTAGCCATAAGTTCCCAGAAAATAATGTCATTATTTTTATCCTTTTTAAAAAATTTTGTCATGGTGTTTTGTTTTGTTTTCTGTTACAGCATGAAGGATAGCTCCTGGTAAAAACCAGTGACCCCTGGATTCGTCTCCATATCTTAGCAATCTGCTCCGTAGTCCATCAAAGAAATGGCAAGGCACTAATGACACTTTTATTATCAACCTTTACACTTTGTCAAAATTAAAATGAAAACCCAACATTCATATGTAAATCCAGCCACCTTCTGGGTTCCCCTTATCCTTTATCCCTTCCACAAAATTACAGATTATTAAGAAATGTTTGAAGAGAGGGAGACAGGCTTCAGGGGAGTGTGAAGGAGGCAGAGCGAGACAAAGGGGTAGAGGAGGCAGGCTTCTTTGACCTTGGCCTTGTCTTTCACGCTCAGAGGCATCTCGGTTTGTAGTTCCATGGCTCTCCCATTGTCTCAGATGTCCTGGAGCTGGCAGACCCTGACTCAAGCTGACTCACAGAGACAGGCTCATGGGGGACCATAGGCCTTGCAAAGGAAACGGGATGATGGAGGATGTGGGAGGAGGGTGGGCTAGCTTGCACACACGTCTCTTTGATGATGAATTATGCGTAGCCGAATAGGACTATGAACACCTGTGAGCATAAGTCCTGGCTTTAAATTTTGTGGCCAAATCTCATCTGTGAGAAATGGGTGAAGAAAAAAAAAAAAAAAAACTACCCAGACGGTGAGGGTCTACAGGGAGAGTCCACGTGTTCTTTTGAATGCGAACTCAGAAGAATGGACAGTTGATACAATGTTTCCATGGAAACCTGGGAGGATGAGGAGTCCCGTCTCCTTGGGATAGTCTGAGAAACTTTTGGAGAGGTGGCGGATGGTTTTCATGAGATGGCAGACAGACTCTTCAAATGGCCCCAGTGATTCCACATCTGTTATCCAACGCCTTTGTATGGTAACCTTCTTCCTACTCCCACCAACACCCACCCACTTCTTCGAGCCACGAGGTATAGCTGTGCTGTGTGAGGACTGGTTGGTGTGTCTTGAGGGTTAGGTTGTACAGGATCACAGCACCCAAAACAGAGAACGTCTCTGTGTCACGAACAATAAGGAGACAAACACAGTCATATATGAGGAGACCCATGTGCAGAGAACTGTGAACCATCCAGGAAGAAAAGATGGCCAGAAAGAACAGTAGTCCCCATCCCTGCCTGCAAGAACTGTGCCTCCAGAAACCACACATAGGAAAGAAGATCCCACCCAAACAATGCCAAACCCCTTGACCAAAGCCCAGGGAGACCCTAAGCAGAGGCAGACCAGCCAGGCAGCTCTGTCACTTGACTCATAGGAGTTGTGAGACACTCACCAACTTGTGTGGTGGTTCTCAGTGGAGTCGTAGAAAATGAAGACACACACACACACACACACACACACACACAAAATAAGGTGGTAAACCGTAAGAACTAATGGAAATGCTACATATGCCAACATATCACACTGTCTAGTCCTCCAGGTTTGAAGAATGCTTTGAAGTCGGGCATGCCAGAGCAAGAAAGTGGGCGGTGAGTGGGGGATGAGATTGGCTCCCAGAAAGGGGCTCTAGGATGTGAAGGCCAGCACCACCTGCAGCAGCTCTCACCGTCTCACCTGGGACATATGGAGTCACAGGGAACCTCGGGAGCCTTCCACGCGGTGCTTCCTCACGGGATACAAGATGGGAAGTGGACATCGATGCTGACAGGCATTCCAGCTACAGCACATCCATGGCCTGGAAGCTGAACATGGATTGTACACCAGTCAGCACCCAGCAGAGGGCTTGCATTAGAAGAGGGATAAGAAACTTTGTCTCTCTTCACCTTTATAACTTGGAAACAGTCTGGTAGATAGTAACAGTCCTTCTTGTACAGGAGGAAGACTAGAGACAAAGGTGTTGAGCTGGTATCCCTCAGGAGACTACTGCCACCATACAAGCTGAGCTAAGAGATGGCCTTGGGATGGAGAGGATAGTGTGTGATAGCCCTGGGCAGGATCTGGTGCTCAGTGGTTGTAAACTGGGAGGAGATGAGAGTGGAGGGAGGGAGAGGCTGTGTGGATTCAGGTTTAGGGAGAGTTGAGTTCTGTTTCCACGGCTTTGGGTTTTCAGGGCACAACTGGACTTTTCAGACCAGACATCTGGTTCACAGAACTATCTGGAACTGTGAACTTCAGCTGACTACAGTTCCATTCACATCTAGATCAGCCAAACACCCAGACTCAGTTTGGAGCACATAACATTTTTTTTCTTTGAAAACTATACTCATCCCAGTAATTCTTGTAGAATTTCATACATACAGTTTGGTTATAGCCACCACCTTACTCCTCTTGACTCCCCAGATCCACCACAACCTCCCAACTTCGTGTTTTGTTTTGTTTTGGCTCACCAAGTCTGAGTATAGAACCATTCACAGCATTGTCAAACCATCAGAGGCCACACCCATAAGGAAAGGGACTCTCCTCCCCCAGGATCTATCAACTGTCAATAACTCTTCAGCTAGAATTGTGGGCTTGTCACACATACACACACACATACACATTCTTAAACATCTGCACACACAAACACACGTGCACACAAAAACATACATGCACACATATGCATATGCACATACACACACACAAACACACATGCATTCACATACACACTCCTATACACATGCACACACAAACAGATATGCACACACAAACACACATGCACACTCACAGGTGCACTGGACCGCTGACTGGCTTGAACTTGATTAGCTCTTACGTGGGTGTCACAGCTACTTTGAGACAGTGAGCACAGCTGTCCTGTCATGTCCAGAAGACCCTGTGTCACCCCAGGACTACCCAACCTTGGGCTCAACAGTCTTTCTGTCACATCTGAAATGATCCCTGACACTTGGAGGAAAAGCCATGATAAAGACGCCCTACTTGTGCCTGAGCCCTCCACAGGCATTTCCTTGCCATGCTTCGACCGTCCTGAGTTCCTGCACTCACCACCATCTCCAGCAGCAAAGACTTCTATAATGACATCTGAGAGCTACATGTGTGCTCTTATCAGTCAAGAGAAACTGCTGAGCCCTGCTTGGGACCCGTGGCACCCTGGCCCTGTCAGGCCTAGAAGCACCATTACACTTAACTCTTGAAAGAACGGAGCCAGAAAACCTTGCTTTCCTTCTTGAAGTGTCTGTTCAGATATTTTGTGTATTTTTATTAGGTTGTCTGCCTTTTAACTCTTGATTTGTAGGAGATTTTTATAGCTCCTGGAAGCCAGTCCTTTGCCGATACCATATGTGTTGCAAATATTTCCTCACAGTGTGTGGCTTACCCTTTCTTTTCCTCAGTGAGAAATATTTTAATAAGTCCCAGTTGTTTCTGTTAAAATATATACATATAACACTGTTCCAAGCTCACAAAAAGATTCTGCTGTGGTGTGTGTGTGTTCGTGTGTATATGATACTCGTGCACACCACTGTCCCAAGTTCACAAAAAGATTCCTGATATGTGTGTCCTGTCTTTTATGTGCAGAGCTAGCTCCATCTTGAACTGCTTTTCATGCAGTATATGAAGTGTTATCTTCCATATGGCCAACCATCGGGCCCAACACTTTGGTTAATGGGTCTTCTCTGCTGAACGGCTCTGTGCTTTTGTGGAAGATCAATTGACCATGTAACTATGCTTCTATTTCTGGACTTGGCCTCATCAATGGATCTAGCTCTCAGCTGACACCACACTGTTTTGATTACTGTGGCTTTATTGTTCATCAAAGAAACAGAAATTAAAACTGTAGAGAGAAATAAGAACTCGGGCTTCTGAGTGGCTGAAAGACCAGTGACACCAGCCAGGGACTCATGGTGAGAAGCACAAAAGGCAAGATTACCTACCATTAGAAACTGCTGGCTTGGTGCAAAGCTAAAGTTACACCCTTCCCATGACCCAGTAATTCTATGCCAACATTAGAGACACAGACACATGTTCACATATAAACACTCAGAGAGTAATCGTGGTAGCCTCTCTCCCGGCAACATTCTGACCTGGAAACCATTGGCTGTCCCTCACAAGGTGACTAGAGACGCATGCCTGTGGAAAATCCATTCTGTAAAATTCTACCCAACAATAAAAAGAAACAGGCTGTGGCTAAGCACAGCAGCATGGATGGATCTCCAGAACATGACTCCGAGTCAGAGGAAACAGATGCCAAGATCACCTGCTGCACAGACGCAAGTGTAGAAGGTTCTAGAAAGAACTGTGTTCATCCATGATCAAAGGACTCTTGTTAGCAGTGGCTGTTTCTTGGGTGGACTGTCTAAGGGAAGGTGAGAGAATTCTCTAAGATGAGGGAAATTTCTGTACTAGGAGCTACAGATGTGTGCCTCTGTTTAACAAAAAAACTGGTCAAACTATGCACTATACCTCAGTTAAACTATCCAGGAAAACTGGAAGTTAAAACCAACTACAAGGGGAAGGGGCATGTGCAGGGGGTGGTGGAAGGAGAAACCAATGGAGAAAGTATAATGTGTATGGAATTGTCAGAATGAGACAGCTCTGACAGTAAATGCTTACTGATCAAGCATTGAGGACCCAGTACTTATGTAAAAAGCCAGACATGGCTGTGCGTTCCTGTAATCCCAGTGTGGGGAGGCAGAGGGAGGAGGACCTCTGGGGCTCACTAGACACCTAGTCCAGCTGAACTCTGGGTTCAGCAAGAGAAACTGTCTAAACATTCCCAACATTAGAACAGCTGAGGATTGCACCTAAGATTACACCAGCAGTAACCTTCTACCTCCCATGTGCAGAGCGCACGCGCCTGCACACACACATACACATATGTGCAAACATAAACATAAACACAATTTCCAAATGCATACACACCCCAAGAGAAGAAAGAGAAGGCCATAACAGGGTTATTATTTTACATACTAATCTAGCAAAGTGATAATTTTTAAAAAGATAGTTTCAAAAAGAAGCCCACGGCGTTTTAATTTTTATTGCATTTATTTATTTGTGTGGGGTGGTGCCCGTGTGGCATGTCAGGGGACAACTTGCAGGCGTCCTTTCTCTCCTCCCTCCATGTGGGGATTGAACTCAGGTCAGCAGGCTTGGCAGCAGGCACCTTTACCTGATGAACCATCTTGCTGGCCCACACCATTTTCTCTACTTCATGCTGTTGCATTATTCTTGGGTAAGCTAAGATGCTGAGGCTCTCGGAGAGGAAGCTGAAGCTTGCAGGCATCTCCATGGCTACTTTGGCCATTGCTGTGGTTGAAAGCATCTGTCCGTCCAATTCACTGGCAAGAACTTCCCTGACTCAGCGTGTGGCCTTACATGGAAACAGGGGTCTGTGGGGATGTCAGCAGTACAGAGAATGTCCCTTTGCATCTGGGCAGGTCCCAAATCCAGTATGATCGGTGTCTTTAAGAAGAAGGGAACATCCAAACACAGAGACCCATCAGGAGAGATAAACTGAAGATCTGTTGTCACAAGGAAAACCCTGACAGAGATCCTTCTCTGTTGTCCCCAGAGAGGGCATGAACAACCAGACACTTGGCTGTGTGCAAGGCCCTCTGTGCTGTGTACAGTCAGGGTAGCCAATCAGATACAGTAAGAGACTGTCTGAAATAGTAAAGTGGAAAGTACACCTTCGTATACCTATGAAGCCTAACACACCCCTACATACACATACAAAACTTCTAAAATGGACAGTGTGCTCTGGCTTAAGTAATGTGTGGTGTTCTGTGGAACCTTGCCAACCAATCTTTAAAGCCTAGAAGGCAAGTATCATCCCATTTTGCAGATGAAGCAAGCAAGGTTCCCATCCGACGGTGTGACTCTTGGCAAGTCCAGCAGTTTTTGTGTTATGCCAGCCATAGGATCTCCCTTCCAGGATTCCTGGAGGCCACTACCTGCTGCAGATTTGTAAGTGTTCCAGGTAGGAAGAAGGGCAGTTAGACAGTCAAAGTTCTGGCCCATCATCAGATTCCAGACACTAAGAACCCAGCAGGCATGGACCAATTGTCACTGCCACCCTGGAGACTGTCCAACACAATCCCCTACAGCTCCCTCTTTCCCAGAATATTATACAACCCCTAGGCACTGAGAAGACCCAGTGTGAAAGCTTCTGGGTGCCCAACCCAGGCCCTGCATCTCTGCTCTGCATCACCCGAGCCTCCTGCACGCCCCGCCTGAGCCGCTGGAAACGCTAAGCAGATGTGTGCACAGGAATGTCCCAGAGCCCTGGACTTGCAAAACTAAAAGACCATTTCATCATCTTCTCCAAAACAGGCTGAGCAGTGTGACCCTTTATTACTCATCGACGGAAATGGGAAACTCGGAATCACAGCAATAACTAGTCTGAGCCCATTATGATTAGAGATATACACCCTGTTTTAACCGAGGTAATGACAGGGAGTCGACTTCGCCAGCATTAGTAAAGAATGTGTAGATGAACACTGCCGCTAGATGACTTTTGAAGCTGAGCTTCTATTAATGTCGCTGCCAAAAAGTCTCTTTATCTTCCCTCCGATGCTTCTCAGATTTTATCTACCCTTTTATTCCTTTTGTCCTTAATTTTAAATCCTTTTTATTATTATTTTTTCCCATGTAAGCACCAAGGGGGGTGCTGGGTATTCATTCTTTTAGAAGTGATTACCCACAAGAGAGGTGTTCGCTTCATTTGAGTTGCAATTTATATCCAAGCCACAATAAAAAAAAAAAAATGTATGTGCCAAACTGATTTTTCCTGTGCTGGTCAGTCCTTCTGTGTGAATTTAAATTCAGTCACCCACTGAAGGAGCCCTCATTGGAAGACAGGGTAAGTGTTGGTCATTTATGTCACATCTCCTCATGCAGCCCTAAGACCATTCTTTTTATCTGCCTACTTGAGACAATACAAAGTCTTCACTTAATCGTGCATTAGTGAATTCGGCCTTTCCAGATCCCAATAAGAAAGAACTTCAAGATCACAAAGTCCTCCAGCCTTGATGTCTCTGTGATGAGCCCCTGAGTTCTGGGCCAGGGGTAGAGGAGAGTGTTGTGTGGCCCACAGGGCACAGTAGGAAGACTAACATTGCAGATGCGTGTGAAGCTGCATCTCCATGTTAGAGAATGCTCACCTCCGATATGACATGTCTGTCTGTCTCGTTTTAATATACATACGATGTTTTAAATTAATTTCCATCAGTAACAAGGCACAAAAGAGTGTCCTCCGTGCCTTGTCGTCACTCAGTAAGAGACAGTTGGATTGATTTCTATTTAGTTTGCAAAGTGTGTCTGGGCTAAGAAGGATTCACATCAGATAGTGCTATGGAATCAGCATCCAAGCAACCCAGGCTTCTCCGACTCTTCTGAAGAGCGCCAAGCCAGGGACGAATATGGGCAGAGGCCTGGCTCCAGCATTCCAGGTGCAAGGCACCCAGCCCTTGTTCTAAGCCTCCATCTTTATCTGTAAAACAAGAGGTGCCTTGCTTGTGGGCTTGTCAAGACCCTCCTCCCTCAGCGGTCCTCCCTCACCTTGATAATGAGTAAAACGTCATTTAGCCAGTGCAGCCTTGGTATCTGCCAGTTTCCATTGATATTCTGAGCCCTAATGAGGATTTCACTAAGTTGATTCATCCCCATTTTGGAAAGGAGCAAATCAAGGCTCTGAGAGACAGTGTCAGCTGCCTGCCTAACGCCGGACAGCAGGAACAGTTCAGTGATGTCCGTGGTAGCTCCCAAAGGATCCAAGGGATGACCAGGTATCTGTAGGACCAGAGCTGACGGAGCCCTGGCGGCTCATGCCTGTTCTCCCAATGAACTGTATGACTCTTATCCACTTTCTCCTCAACAAAACCACTGAGTCAAAGTGGAGAAAATCCCCTAAGGGTAATAATATTGGTGCTTGGTTATGCAGAAGCCAGACTCATCAAGGACAACCTAGCCCTCGATCACAATGCCCTTTCAGAGATTGGCCACAGTCATGTGGGCAGCTGAGTCTACGTGCTTTCTGAAGAAGCGAATGGGTATTCAGGCAGTCTAGGCCTGTCTACTGGGCACTGGGTTCCCTCAGTGATGAGATTTGGGATTTTAGTCTTAGAAAGGGAAAGTCATGGGAAGAAGGCAAGAGGGTGGAGAAAGGAGGGGAAAAAAAATCAATATCACATCTCACTCCTTATTCAGGCCAAATGAAAAGTCCTCATTATTAAATCACAAAGCAATTAAAAAATTAAAAAATTCATAAGACCCCCACATAAAAGGAATACAAGTGTTTAATGATGGATTAGGGGGTGGAAGCAGGGGAGAGACAGAGAACTGGAAGCGGGCCTGTCTCAAGGGGTTCCCTCTCCGGCGGCGATGGCGGTTTCTGCCTTCACCTCATGCCAGCCACAAGAACTAATAAATTCCAGGCTCCCCTGCCTAGAAGCCAGGGCCGATTAATATCTGCCCACCTTGTTACCTAATTCATTATGGAATAGCAGTTAATTTGATTTGATATTATTTTAATAAAATTCTGTAATATATTAGATTGTTTCAGGCTATCAAAATAATTTTCCAATTATTACAGTTACTCAAGCAGGTCCCTTTTTTCCCCCTTCATGAGCGGCATTTGGTCTGACTCAGAATACATTAGATTCTACAGCTTTATCGCGGCCAGAGGAGTGGGGAGCCACGCATGGCTACCCAAGAGCTCCTGTCGAGAACAGATGCCAGCAGTTCACAGCCAAAGGTGCTCCGGTTCATGTGAACCTGTGATCCTCTGACCCTATGGCGATGTCCCTTCAAACACTGGGCCGCCTTTTAAGAGAATGCCATAATTGATTTTTATTTTTAAATAGCTAATGATTACTCAGTAGCAATTGAATTCAGCACATTCAATATTGGTGATGACTTGGGAACCCAGCGATCCAGTTTATGGGTTTTTTTTTTTTAAAGTCCATGTTTAACCCCACAGTGATGGTGTCTGAGGGACCCCCAGCTCATGGGGTGTGAAAGCAGAGGGCCCTCCATTCTTTACAGCCTGGTGTGAGATGCCAGATGGTGGATGTTGATGTGGAGTTGGCACTAAGAAATGTGTTCTCTCTCTTCCCTGTCAATCTGTGAGGAGGTGAGGGCAGAGAAAATGAACACTTTACGTGGTAACAGAGGAAGGGACTCTTGGCCTGGAGCAGGAAGCTGGGATCTGGGTTCTTGGTAATGTATGCTGTTCTCGTGTGGTCACATTGAGAATGAGGAGCCTCTTGTTTACCTCTGGACTAGAGACTTGTGTCCCTTTATCTTTTATCTTTGATCAGGCCTACTTAGCAGGCTGAGATATTTGATGTGCTCTTTCATTCATTCAGCAAACACTCCCCAAGCTCTTTAGATACGCCAGGCATCAGGCTCTGGAGTGTGAGGGACATTCCTCTCACACAATTTGCTTAACACTATGCAAGCATCCGTCCCCAGATCATTGATGCACATACTAGGTCATTGGTCACATGGGTACCATGTATTAGCCACATGATCATGTGATCAAAACTGAAATACCCATGTAGCCATATTAGAATCTATAAAGAAATGGCACATGGGAGGTGGGGGTGGCATGAGAGTTAATAGCAAGGGAACCTGCTCCAGGCAGTCTGCAAAGAGATAAGAAATGAACCAGGAGCTGCCCTGGAAAGAACCAGAGTGGCTCAGCATGCGCCAAGGCCCTGAAGTGGGATTGGTGTCAAGAGACAGCTGAAAGGCAGGTATGAAGGAGCAGAAGGAGAGAGGTGAGAAGAGACATGGTCCCTGTGGGCCTCCTGGGGTCCATGACCTTTTCCCTGTGAAGCGCAGGAAGCCAGGAGGCATAGGAAGGTAGTGTTCTGTCTACAGAAGCTTTTCCCTCACAGTGTGGTCACAGTCAAGCAGGGTTGTGTGAGCATGGAACATACGGAAGTCACTCTGAGAGCTCAGGGAAGAGATGACATCAGCCTGGAATTGAGTGATGTCAGAGAAAGACTCTGAAGCCTGGGATGTGGGAGGGGGGGGCTGGCAAGGGAATCAGTCATGAGGTGAGGTCAATTACTCTGTCCTGCCAGGCCAGGCACCTAAAGATCCCCACTCCCTCCTGAGGATGAGGTGCGGGCCCTGCCGAGCAGTCACTTGTTAGCTGGACCTCCACTGCCTTCCTGAAATCCTTGTTTATGCCTTTCTGCCCTTAGAAGATAGAGTGAATAAGGCTCCCAGTGACGGCTAAATGACTGTGACCCACTTCTAACTGCCTGTCACAAGTACCTTGGGGATCAGGGAAGGATGTTCAGGAGTGGCTAGCCCATGGTCAAAAGGGGACAGGAGCCTGAGGGACCCAGGCTCGAAGGAATCAGCATGGAAATGGACTCTATGATATTCACTGGGATTCATCTTTCAATCTCTTGGTCCATTCCTGAATCGAACACAGCTGAGAATGCTGCCCACATGTCACAGGAGCCCGAATCATATAGACCCTGTGGGCACCATGGACTTCTGGGTCCCTGAGACTTGCCTGTAGGCCCATAGTAGTGCTGAGGTCAGATGGGGGTCACTGGTCTATGCCTGCCATGGGTATGGTCAAGACTGTCAGGAGTGAGCCTCTGACCAAGCTGGAGAAGCGGCACTCAGGCTGGGGAAAGGGCATCTCTCACTTACTGAGAAAACATCTTTTGTTAAACATCTAGTTGTCTGCTCCCATTCCCAGGCAGAGACCTAAAAATGTGGCCCTGGGACTTTGAAATCTTCCTAGCACTGTCTCATAAAGTAGAAGGGGCGGGTGTCAAGAAAAGGGGGCAGGGCTTGCACAGAAACACCTCCAAGGTGGTAGGGATGACTTATATAGGTGACAGCACATTAGAAAGCCAGCAGGGGAGAATAGAGTGCCTTCTCAAAGGAGGCACTTCTCAAAGGATGCCTTGCATGGATATAAAGTTAGAGCGGAAGGCAGGCTGGTGGCCAAGGGGCAGGTCTGAGCCAGCACCCTGACATGTAGTCAATCAGATGTTTCTCAGAGGGCGACCAGAAGCAAAAGAGGTTTGCCCTGGAAGATGGCTGGACGTGACCTGAGCAACGAAGGTGGGAGAGCCTTCAGTGTCTGATAGATGAGTCACGATACTGTTTCATAGAAACCACGGGGGCACCAAGCAGGGGAGGGTGAAAAGGCTAGAAGCTACGGTAACACTCAGGCAGTGAGTCAGTTGCCATGGAAATAAAGGTGTGTCTCAGGGAGGTAGTACTGGGTTGGGTATGCCTTAATGGTGTGTTTGGACAGCTTCCCATGACCTGTACTGTACCTAGCAAGCTGCAGCCCCTGAAGACACTTCCGGAAAGTTGGGTGATGACAGAGTCCAAAGGGCTCCTGTAGACTCTCATTTCCAGCCCTAGCTCGTGCCTCAGAAGCTTCCCTGCCTCCAACCATGAGCCTCATTGCTCGGCTTCTTTGAGAGACCATGGGGAAGCAATGCACGGTTAGCTACATGCTGCACTGTACAGACAAACAGACCATGGATTCCCATGGTAATGGCTACTTCATCTGGCCTTTATTCACCTGTCCCTGGATGACCGACATATGCCACCATTTGTGAAGAGACCCTATGGAACCCAGGAAGGGTTTGTTTATTGTGTGATACTACATTTGCTAAATACACTCTGTGGTGGGCTTATAGTGGAAGAGAACTCAGTGTAAAGTATAAGGGAAAAAAACTGAATGCTTTGTGCACTCCCATGCCTATAGACTGCCGCCTGTCTTCACTCAGAACAAGCCTTCAGAGTGGATCTGTGCTCTCTCTCCTGTCCCATAGACCACAGCCTGTGGTCACAGATGCCAGCTAGCCTTCAGAGCAAAGCTGCCTTTACCCAAGGCAAGCCCCCATATTTTGTGGGTATTCAATGTAACTGTCTAAGTGGACTTTCCAAAGATTTGTCCATCCTGAATCTGTGACTATATGGGGAAAGGTTTTGCAAGTAAAACTGACATAAATAATCTCAAGATGAAGTCATCTTGGATTGCCTAGATGGACCCTCATACAATACAACTGTCTGTATAAGGGAAAGAGGGTGCTTTGAGAGCAGACAGAGGCAGCTACCAAGTGATGCTGCTATATGACATAGGGCACTTGTGGCCACCAACAGCTCCTCCTTGAAGCACTCACAGGGAACACACCCATTGCCTTGACCTTGGGCTTCTGGCTGCCATGGCTATGACAGAATAGATTCAAGTTGTTCTCAGCCATCTGTCTCTGTGACACTTTGTTCCAGTGTCCCCAGGAATAAACCCACCTACATGTGTGAATATACAATTTTTAGATCAGAGAACAAAAATAAATAAATTTAAGGTTTTGAAATGAGCAGTGAGTCGTTTAAATATACACCTGTCTGGGAGGAAGGCTTACGGGGTTGTAGACAGGCATAATTCAAGAATTTTATTTAAACAGTATTAACCGAAGTTAATATTAACAGACATATGAGTTGGCCCATAAAATGACAAAACTGTGCCCTTGCATGGGACACCTGACCCCGTACTTGGAATGACACTGTGAAGGTTGCCAGTTGTCATGTGTGGAAACTGAGGCTCAAACACTGCTATAAAAAAAAAAACTCAGGTGAAAATAAGCCAGTTTACCAAGACAGCCACAGTCCACTTCTCACCCTTAATTTAAGGCTCATTTCTGGTTGATACTATTTCTCAGTGGGGCAGAAGGTGACAGAGAGGAGCTGGATACCCAACCAAGGTGAGAAAAACCAGGCCCCACACGGAAGCTGGGTGGTTGACTTGTCATCTTGTCCTTATGAGACTGAAGGTCGCTGTTTCAAAGATCCTTTAATATCTAATCTGCTAACCTCATGCAGAAGCCCGCAACTGCTACAAGATGGTTGTAAAGTCTTTGTGTGGATGGCTTTTCCACTCAGTGGTAAAACTGGAAGGCCTTATCACTCTTTTATAACTTTCCATATAATTTTTATGAATCCAAACAACTAGCATCAAAGAGTCCGGAATGCTATTGCCCCTGTGATCCAAAGCAAGTGACAGAACTGAATTCTGAACACATGTGGGCTACACAGACAGCTTGGTCAGAACGTAGCCTGAGAGTAGACGGATGCGGGAGGAGGCTCAAATTTAATCATCGCTTGGTTCCTGAAGACAGCCATAAAGAAAGAGGCAATAAAATACGGGATCGCCCCCTCCACAGTGTCCCTGTCTGTCACATGCAGAAAAGTTTACCAGAAGGACTAGAACCAGAGGGCAGAGGTGGAGTGGGCTGCATGTAGGCCATATCTGGGAGAAGCCACCTTGCTGAGGCTACCCATACCAAGGTCCCAGTCAGCTCCAGCACTCCTGTGGGTGCTTGAAAGAGAGAGAATTCCACACAATAAACACCTCAGTGCGGCTCCAAAGTGGCATGCGGCCCCACAGGTTGTGTGACACTGGGAGCTTTCTTATGTCCCAAAGATCGTGGGAAGAAAGCCCTGTCCCAAACCACAGCTGCTGCATTTGAATCTGGGAAAAGAGGGGACAGTCGGCTTCATAGTTAAAAGCAGTTATGAAGTCAGACAGACCAGCCTGGGCCGCGAAGGGACAAGTAAGCCTAGAATTTCTTCCACCTTCCTCAGCCTTGGGTGGGACAATATCTCCCTGCACATCTGTACCAGTGGTCTTAAAACTCTGTTGATGCCACAAACCTCTGGATCTCAGGCCAGATCCTCCTGGGTACTGGTAAGTGTCCTCACAGAGCAGGGGAGGGGGGCCACTTCATTGCATATTCAGGGACCATTATGGCCTGAAGAGGGTCAGGTCTAGTGAAGTGCCTACAAGCCTGGCAACATGGCCACCAGTAACCACTAGAAGCTTCCTAGAGGGACAGCTGGAGTTTCCCTCAGAACTTCTACAAAGAAGCATCCTGACAGACATTTGACTTCAGACTTTTGTCCTCGGAGAAAGTGGTGGATTTCTGTGGTTTTTGAGTCTCCAGTTTGGTACTTCAACCCTAGAACATGGGCAGACTACCTGAGCACAGCATATAGAACTTGGGAGTCCCTCAGGGAACACAGTCACAAGATAAGCCATGACAGCTGGTGTTAATCTTTATTAGGAGAAGGGGGAGGGGATTGTGAACACATTGTCACCTCAATCCCACATGTCCTCCCACCCATGTGTGAGTCCAGGCACAGTAGACACACTCTTCCTAGGAGCCTCTTATGTCAGATGATGTCTCTAGAAGAAGCCAAGGCATCATGATAAAGGTCACAGGGTAAGAGTCATGACATGATAGTCACACAGTAAGGGCAGAGCCAGGGCACAACCTAATCGCTTCTGATCAGAAATTGGGTGTTTCAATCTTCTTTTTGCTTTGTTTTGCTTTGAGTTGAAGGGAAGTTGTGTCAACTCAGTCTTTTCGGTACTGTAACTAAGTTCTTAAGAGGACAACTTCTGGGAGGGAAAATTAATCTGGGCTGATGGCTCCAGAGGGAAGCATCCATGACCACTTGGTCCCATGTGCTTGGGCAAAAAATCGTGGTAGCAGGGGCCATGTGGAGAAGAGAGTTCTTCACCTTGCTGGACAGGAAGTAGAATAGTAAGTCCAGAAGGGTTAGAGACCCCACACCTAACCAAGGACTTTCTTCCTCCAGTTAGACCATACTACCTAAGGTTTCTAGAACCTTCCACACCAGCACCACCATCTGCAGACATGTGCCTGTCGGTGGACATTCCACGGGGGTGTTTAGAAGGATTGGACGATCTGTGTGCTTCATCTTGCCTAGAAGCACTTCTCCTTATGCCAGCTCACAAGGCCTCAGGCTCATGTGCTCCAGACCTTGTAGCATGGCTGGAGGCTTGGGAGGAGGAGTCCATACAAATATACTTCATACAGAGTTCAGGGAAATTAACCGTAGTCAGGAGCTGGAGATGCAGCTTTTAACTGCTGTTAAGAGTACTCACTAGTGGGAACCTAGGTTCTATTCCCAGCACACATATGGTGGCTCACAACAACCTGTAACTCCAGCTCCAGGGGACTCAATGGCTCCTTCTAGACTCTAAAGGTATCTGCACTCACATGGTACATATACCCTCCCATAGATAGATAGATAGATAGATAGATAGAATAGATAGATAGATAGATAGATGATGGATGGATGATGGAGGATGGATGGATGGATGGATGATGATGATGGACGCAAGTGAATGATGGATGGATGGATGGATGGATGGATGGATGGATGGATGGATGGATGGATGGACAGATAGATAATTTTAAAATAAATCCTTTAAAATAGCAATAATAAGGAAAGAAGCTAAGATTCATATTAAAATCTGTTAAAAGAAGAATCGGGAACAAAACGAATGCTGTGTATCTGTGATGCACAGACACAGACAGGGAGAAGGAGATGGGGGCACTACAGAGGTGCTGAGGGAAGGAACACCCGGCATAAATATTTGGGGTGCGAATTTAAACCACAAGTGAGCAGAGCACACAAGCATGTACAGTCCTCACTGTCTCCACAGCACCACACTGAGATGATGCTGGAGACTTCAGTCCCAACTGAAAGCCTGCCATCCCAAGAGTTTCTTGACAGTTTTAAGAAGGCACCTGAATGTGTACTGCTGAAAGAGGGTCCAGAGCAGAGCAGCCCCTGCATCTCATTCCTTTCTGACTACAGAGCAAGAGTTCATCGGTCTGGTCCTGTGGTCCCCATGGAAACTTCTGGAACCAAGTAGGTAAAAACAGAACTCATCTGCTGCCTTAGTGGGTGGCACACGGTAAGCACCTGTGTGTCCTTCTATAGGTTTTGATCACAGCCAACTTGAGGGCATCAGGGCCACCACTCATGTGCATGTGTGACCACTGAGTTTAGCTAGGGTCACCTGTGTAAGCATGGGTGGAGAGCTATTATTTAAGCAAATCAACTTAGCAGTGTCTACACAACTGTCCCCAGCAACCACTAGTTGCCAATAGCTCCTGGGAAGGGGTGGAGCCTTTTGAGTCCTTCCCCTATCTATGATGAAATGCTGACGGATCCAATCTTTACGGATCTTGTGCAGGTGACCACAGCTCCAGTGAGATCATGTCCTGTCCATGAAATGGTTCTTCCAGCACTTTTAAACTACTCCTGGCTCTTATACTCTCTCTCTTCTCTCTTCCATGATGTTCCCTGAGCCTTGAGGGGAGGAAGGGGATAAAGATGCTCTGTTCAGGGGCTGAGCACTCAACAGTCAATTGATCTCAATACTTTGACCCATTATGAGTCTAAACTCACTGCTCCCCAATTCTGGAAGGAGAATCATTGAAGCTAAGAGCGACACTAATCCATGTGTATAACATAAGAGTTTGTGTCTATCTATGGGTATCCCCATTGGGCCTAGGATCTGACTAACCATGGACCCAAGCAATGCATGTGGTCACAGTAACCAGAACATGCTTTGGAGTCGGATTGGGCTCACTCTTTGACAATCTTAGATCCCTGAGCCATTAACCCCTCCTCTGCCAAGTGAAGCTTAGGATTTCTGATATCCCTCAGAGCCCGCCATCACATGCATAAGCCATTCACGAGGGGTGAGATCCTGGGTACTGAAGGGTCATGACCTTAGCAGCTGCTACCACCACTGTTGTCTTCGTTTCACGCTGGACAGCTGGACAGAGTTGGAGCCACACATGCAGGGCTTTATGTGCAGCCCCTGACCACTCTCTCTCTAACTAGAACTCAAATGGCATCGTACCCTTTGCTTCTGCTGAGAGTCAGCAAGGCAACCAACAGTTAAAGAGTCAGGGCAGTGTGAGGCTCCAGACTGAGGCAGCTTCACAGTGATGGCCCACGTGCTCTCTGAATATATACTCAGATCCTAAATGGCGTTCCTCTCAGCAAGACCAGGGCATCTACACTGCTGACCACATCCAAAAGCATCAAGAAGAAACATCTGGAGAGTTAGCAGTTGTTTCATCAGTAAGGGTATGGTACATATGCCAAAAACACACACAGTTATATCCATGACTGAAGCACCATGTCACCTACCTGTCACCTGGGTACAGTGACAATCATCACAGTTCAGAGCTAAGGAGGTGATTATATCAGTAGACTGATGAGACACACAATAAAGAGGACTTAAGCTCAGTCCCCACGACCCAGGCAAAAGCCAGGTGCAATGCTGCCTACCTGTAGCCCCAGTGTGAGGGAGGCAGAGGCAGAGGAGACCCCTGGTGCTGCCTGGCCAACCAGTGATATGCGGGGACTGGCTGACCAGCTCACCTGGGTTATTTAGGGGATTCCAGGCCAGTGAGCAATCAAGTATCAAAGGACACAGTAGACAGCATCTGAGAAATAAGGTCAGAAGTTGACCTCTGACCTCCACACGCAGGTGCACTCACACCCATACACAGAGGTTTACCTACACACACAAATCCTTACCAAAGAAAAGCCTGGAACCCTGGAACTATGTGACCCTAGTGAACCAGAGCTAAATAAATCACTGCACTTCAGAGAGAACAGGACACTCTGATTTGTCAGGGTCTCCTTTGGTCAGTTGTCCAGTGCCTGTGTGAGTTTGCAGCATGGTACGCAAGCTGTCTGCTGTGTATCCCTCAGCTCAGACTGAGAGTTGTTTTGCTAAAGGTGTCGCCACCTCTACATGGAGCTAGAGAGCAGCCTGGAGGTTTCCCAGCCCCACTCGCTATTCTACAGAAGGGGAGAGAGTAACTTCTCCTCTTCACAGTCATTCAGTGTTGGAGACAGCCACTCTCCTGAGAAGGCACTGGTCTCTGTTTTATCACAGCAACCGGAGTAAGTTCAGGGAGTGGGAGACTTGCCCAGGGCCACTCGGCTTCGTAAGAGTCAAGGCTTGGACCAGACCCAGGCACTGGAACTCCACATCTACTGCTTTTCCCTCTTGAAACAGGGCCTCCCACGTAGAAAGGGCTATGGAGTCAAGAGGGAGGCCTGAAACCACAAAAGGTCCCATGTCACCTCACTGCCAACAGTGGTCAGCTGGTGCTCACATGCCTGCCATCTGCTACACAGCAGCTCACCCAAAGTTCCAAGCACTCAGAGCATGTAGGGAAATGTTCTGAACACACACACACACCACACACACACACACTCATGCACATGCACACATGCTCACACTAACATGGGCCAGACTTGAGCAACACCAGCCCTCCCTCCTCCCCCACCCCGACCCCGCCTGGGGACGACCCAGTGAGCATCAGCCCTAGGCCACCGAGGGACTTTTGTTTCACATTAAGCCAATCTGGTCTAGATCAGAGATAAGTGGGAATACTTTCTTCAGATGGAAAAGCAAAATCTTTGAACAGAATCTCCCTGTCAGCAGTCATGAGGGGGCAGGGTCTGGGGATCTGAGGCCACACCATATGCAGACACTCTGCCCGCAGCAGGGAGAAGAGAAATATCAGAGATGAAAATCGAGACTCTCTGTGGTGACCAACAATCTCAACAATACTCTCTTCCCAGCGACAATCCTCGAAGAAATCCCAGGCTGGTGGGACAGAAGGATATAGAGATGAGGGATCAATGACTCTAAGAGGGTCTGTGATTAGCACCCCATGCTACATGTGTCCCCTCAGTCGATCTATCTCATGAAAAGGCTTTCTTGAACACCTAGGTGACCAGGAGGATAAAGGAGTCTTCCATCTTCTATTTTCAAGCTGGAAGACTCCAGCCAGGCCAATCCCAGAACACATTTTTTTCCCACCTTTCCTCTCTTAACCCACCTCCTTGACTGCACTTCCTCTACCTGAGTCAAGTCATGGTCCCTTCTCTGGTCCCCCTGCCCTGACCTCCATCTAGCCCTCAGACTATCTCAAAGACTCAAGTTGTATATCAGTGGCTCTCCACAGCTCTTCGAATACAACCCATGGTCCCTGGCATGGGTGATCTGTCCCCTGCCTCTTCCCCCTGAACTCATAGCCCCTGGCTCTGTGAGGAAGGCTCACTGACCCATACACTTCAGCTCTGCCAATTGTTCACTCATGGCTCTGCTTGAAGCAGGGATCTTCTGGATGTCAACCACGTCCACGAAGAAACTTCCCCTGTCACAGCAGGTTCATGGCGGTCATGTCCTCAAAAAAGTAGAAGCCAGGATCAGAACAGAACATGAAATAATTGCAGGATCAAGTGGTCTATGTCACTGGTAAGACAAGGGTGTGATTTCCTATGGTGCTTTTTGAAAACATGGGACGTATTAAGGTTAATAAGACCCTGTCTCAGAATAAAACACATAGAACATCCTGAGAGATTGGGTCAATAGGAGAGTTCCTGCCAGACACGCATGAGGCTGTAAGGTTTAACCCCCTAATGTGTGTGTGTTGTGTGTGTGTGTGTGTGTGTGTGTGTGAGAGAGAGAGAGAGAGAGAGAGAGAGAGAGAGAGAGAAGAGAGAGAGAGAGAAGAGAGACAGAGGAGACAGACAGACAGAGACAGAGAAAGAGACAGAGACACAGAAGAGAGAGAGATGCATGTGTACGAATAAGTGTAGGTGTAGGTGTATGTGTATATATGTGTATATATAGTATATACGTGTATATTAACCAGTTTGGGCCTCTGAAGTTGATCTTTAGCTAGGAGGCTTAGAGTCTGTACGCAGCTGGAACGTGGAAGACTGTGCTCAGAAGGAACGCTTCTAGAATGTGCTATCTCAAGCAAGCCCCAGAGAGGCTTCCGGTAAAGCCCATTCTATGTCCCTTCCTGGTCTTTGATTGACAGTTACACATCTTCAGATGGTATAGCAGGAGCTCATAGCCTTTTCAAGGGAAGAAGAGGGAACAGGCCTGTTCCTGCTGTCACTCAGGAGGCACACACATTGCTGCTTGCCTTGGGCATGTGAAGAAGTGATTCTGCCCCTCCCTAACACGAGATAGAGAGGGCTGGCTGACCAAAGCACACCCAGTTGGGCACAACCAGCCATGGGCCAGCCTTGTGGGCACATAGACCAGTCATCTGTGGGATGGTCAAAGCTGCCTGTCTGACACGAATGCATACCCCTGGTCAGCCGCAGGCTGCAGGGCAAGCTGGCTACAGGCATACAGTTGCCAAGGACAATGGCCACAGAGGAAACAGATCTGCAGCACACTGAAGCTCTGGCCTCCCGAGTCAGCAATACCACAATACACATCGATGGAAAGACTGAGCCACGGATACCCAGGTTCTGCTCGCCCCTGCGGAGGACAGAGAGCCTCGGTGCTCAGCCTCTCCCTCCTCCCTTCCTTCTTCCTTCCTCTCATGAAGGACAAAAGCTTCTAGAAGGAACACAGAAGAGAACAGAGCTAAATCAAACAACAGGGTGAACATCTATGAAAGCCACAGAAAGGCAGAGGATCCCACAGGATGCTCCAATGTCTCTACCTCAGAGCCTCCCTCCCAGGGTGTGGAGAGCTACCTAGTGACGATGCCCAGGAGCTCTAGGAAAAGGTGAGCTGGTCAAGCCACGGCAGAGATGGACATGGTGAAGGCAGGTATGCTAGTTAAGGTCACTCTTACTGCAATAAAATGCCGTGACAATAAGCAAGTTAGGAGGAAAGGGTTTATTTGACTTTTACTACTGCACTGTTGTCCATCACGGAAGGAAGCCAGGACAGGAACTCAAACACGCAGGAACCTGGAGGCAGGAGCTGATGCAGAGGCCGCGGAAGGGTGCTGCTTACTGGCTTGCTCCCCCATGACTTGCTCAGCCTGCTTTCTTATAGGACCCAGGGATAGCACCACCCACAATGACTTTGGCCCTCTCCAATAAATCACTAATTTATAAAAAAAAGATCTCCTAGAGGCTTCCCTGCAGCATAACCTTATGGAGATGTTTTCTTAATTAATTTCCCTCATCTCAGCTGACCTTAGGTTATGTCAAGTTGACATAAAACTCTCCGGTACAGCAGGACTGGTCCTGAGATAGATGGAAGTCACTTGGGAAGTGTGGGGGATGGGTGGCCAAGACGGAGAATGGTTTCATGGGAGTGGGGATTCACGCCCTCAGCAGCAGGGAGTCCGGGCCCAGGTAAGATCACCAGGCATACATACTGACCATGTTTCCTCCTCTGGCCACAACCCAATAAGTCAGTCTCCACTGTGTGAGCAGAGACCAATGCCTTTCATGGATGCTTTGGCTCACCCAGGAGGCTGAATAGACTGGAAGATACACAGATGGCTGGGAGCTGAAGGTGCTAAGTGCCTGGATTCAAATGACTGCTGTGTGGCTAGCCTCTCCTTTTGGACCTCTCTGTGCCTTGGCTTACTCCTCTGTAAGACTGGTGTAGTCACTGTGGAGACGATGGAGGTGGTCTACACCAAAGACTTGGGAGAGCATCACAGAGGGGTGGCTTTCAACGTTGCAGTCTTACAAATGGGGAAACTGAGGCTCCCAGGGCTTAAGCACCAAAGAAAGGAAAAGGTCTCAGAGCCCTTCTGGAGCTTGATGACCCGGGATCTGCTCTGACACAACCCTGGGGAAATCCTGCAGGACTGCGATGGAGGGAAGTATCTAGGAGCAATGTGGCTGTTTGCAGGAAGGGGACAGGGAAAGGGTCTTCCTCTCTCCTCTCTCCTTCCCACTGGTCATTTCTTCCCTCCACCTCTCCTTCCCTTTGTTCTTCCTTCCTTCTTTTCTTCCTCCTCTTCCTCCGTTTGTCTCTTTCCTCCTCAAAATTTCTATTGCAAGCATGGTTCAGAACCCTCTGAGAAGGCAGGACTGAGACCGTACCATAGGACCTCAGGGGCTGGCTGTGTCAGCTAGTCCCCAGCTCCAACCAGAGAGCAGACCAGAGCCCCACCCTGCCCAGGGGCCTGGGGCCTACAGGGGAGATTACAGATAAGGATGAGTCTATTGGTGTGGTAGGGCTCAAAGTCTCCTTGGATGTTGACAGCCTTTGTAGAGAGAGTGTTCCTTATAAGCTGTGTTGGTACAGTGTTCTCCACTCCACCAATATGGATTCCAGACATCTGATTACATGCCATGAAAAGAGAAACTTAAGGGCTGCCCATGAAATGAGAGGACCTTTGTAGAATTTGTCTGGGGTAGGTGGTTACAGCTTGAAGCCCTCCTCAGTCCTTTGGTCTATTTGCACAGTCAGGGAAAGGGGTGTTTATTGGAACTTCTTGTGAAGTACCCCCAAAAGGCCTTGGACATCATCTGGTGGTTCTAATCACATAGTGACTGAATCACAAGAGCTCTGACTTCATTAATGGGTCCCATCTTAAGGCATTCATACACTGATGGTATTACTGGGAGCTGGTCATAGGCCATTGTCTCAAGGAGGTGGGTCATTGGAGCAGGTCTTACCCCTTTCTGGCTCTACTCTGCCTCCTGTCCTCTGTGGTTTTCTGTGGAGGAGAAGTTCCAACGCCAGCCAACTACCATAAGTGTTAGCAATTCCTCTAGGCTCCACCCAACAGATACCTAACAACAGCCTGTGTAGCCCCCTGCCAGGTGCTAGCCAAACTCTTGTCTATGAAGGACCACTTGGGTCTGGAGAGATGGCTCAGCAGTTAAAAGCACTGACTGTTCTTCCACAGGTCCTGAGTTTAGTTCCCAGCAACCACATGGTGGCTCACAACCATCTGTAATGGGATCCCATGCCGCCTTCTGGTGTGTCTGAAGACAGCTACATGTACTCATATACATAAAGTAAATATATTTTATAATTTAAAAAGGATCGCTTGCTCCCCCTCCCCGCCATCACTCTGTCTCCATCTTCTCTCTCCCCCATGTGTTCTCAGCCAGCCTCTTTGTCTCTCTTCTCTCTTTCTGTCTTTCTCTGCCTCTATCCCTTTCCTGTCCCCTTCTCTCCCCCCAATAAACTTCCTTTTATATTGATTGTTCAGGGGATGCCTTGACAGAGCCCAGGACTAAGATATCTTCCTGCTTCATTATACTGCATTTTATAAAACACAACAACAATAAGCCACACAAATTGCCTCTCCTTTAACATGTTTGTCTCAGTTGGTACAACAACAAAAACCTGACTGTCACCAATAGGGCTCTAGGCTGCAGCAGGAACTTGGAAAAGCTAGAGTGACAAGCACCTCTCTGCACCCCACAGTGTCCCTTGCTGAAGAAACACTGCCGTGCAAGGCAACTGTGTCTACTGTCTGAGCAGCCAGGATATCCCTCACTGACATCACAGAGCAAGTGTTTAAGAGACAAGGTCACTATGATCAATGGGATAAATGAAACACCTAATTCTGTCTTTTTCAGGATAGAACAGGGCATTGTCCTGCCACAGTCCCAGTGATGGAGGAGACAAGGAGCCCATTACCAAGCTTAGTCCCAGAGGGAAGGGTCTCTCTCTTATGCACAGTGACTCAGTCCCCATGTTTGTGAGTCAAAAGTTCCCTTGGTCCATTATTGGATCTCTTGGCATTTATTGGTTCTTGTTTTAATTAAAGAGCATACATTGGAATCGTGGTGCAACTGAATGGACCACATTTACTACTGGGCTAAGTGCTAGCCTAGCATGTTCACAGCCCTGGGTTCCATCCCCTGTGTCACTATAGATGTGGTGGCTGTGATCCTGTAACCCCAGCACTCTGGAAATAGAGAGAGGGGGAGGATCAGGAGTTCAAGGTCATCCTCAGCTACATAGAGAATCTGAGGCTAGCCTGGGTAAAAATGAGACCCATCTCAAATGAAAATTAAATTAAATAGTCTGGCAAGTCATACTCTCTCATCTGTCCGGAAGATGTTAAAGCCAGCACACGGAAGACAGAGCCGGCTGTCTTAATACCACTTGGAAACACATAGCTGGTCTACACAATGTTCCCCTTTCAAGAGAAAGGACATCAAAGCTTTTCCCCAGAAAGGATACTAATGGCGAAGGGGATAAGGACTCCTACCCTAGAAGCAGACAAGCAGGTAAGCGGGGAGGGCTGCCTTCTGCTGCCTCTGTGCAGGTAAGGAAGAGGGCAGAGGAGGCAGAGGTGTTTGGGGCCCCTGTTTTTGGATAGGTAAATGCTTCTGTAGCAACCTGCATGCGTATGTTTAGGGGGTCCCACCCATTCTGAACTGAAGGCACAGGCTCTTTGGAGTGTGTTTCCTGGGGAGGAACACACAGAAGCTTATGCTGCCTGCAATAGTTCGAATCAAAGCCATCCAAGCCAGGGAGGAGCAGACAGACCATGCTTTCCACGGTGGCTCTGAGGAGCCTAAAGAGAGCTGAGGTCCTAGCCTATGGCCACCATCCAGCAATGTACTCCACGATATCCACTGAGGCCTCAGTGGGTGTTGGGTGTTGGCATTTGAAGCATTGGGTGTGACTGTGCCTTGCTTTTATTTGTAGCCCAGGCTGCAGGGCCCTCCAGGACCCAGGTGAGCTGGCCTCCCTGCCTGTCGCTCCCCAGGTCCTGTGTACATCATCTCAGAGACAGGTCAATGGCCTTGGTGTCCACTCCTGAGATTCCTGTCCATTGCGTTGATTGCATGGTATTCTGTGGTGATTAACATTGTCAACTTGGCAAATCAGGCATCGCCTGGAGACAAGTGTCTGGGCACATCAGTGTAGGAGCTCAGAGACCACTGGGGCAGTGACAGAAGCATATATAGCCTAATCTGTCGTTCACACCTGTAGCTCAGTGAGCAGCAAGCTCTGCTTGGCTCTGCTCCTTCAAGAGTCCACCTGCTGGGGTTCTGATCCTAGTTGTAGCACAAGCATAGCATGAAACCTCAGGAGGCATCACACGTGTGGGTACCACAGCATGTTACTGTGTGTGGGTACCACACGGTTATTCCCTGGAACTCCAAGGTGAGGTATGGTGAGGCTCATCTGGAGAGCTAAAAGAGATGATTCACTTTTCAGTCTGTCAGAAGAGGAAACCTCTATGGGGAACCGCCTCTATCAGGTTAGCCTGTGGCATGTCTGTGAGTGATTTTCTTGACTCTTGATTGACATTAGAGGGTCCAGCCTACCTTGTTTCCATGCTATTGCTGAGCAGGTAGTCCTAGACTCTAAAAGCAGGCTGAGCAAGCCTGGGAGAGCAGAGCGGTAAGCAGAGTCCTTTTAAGGTCTCTTCTTCATTAGTTCCTGCCTCCGGGTCTGTCCTGGTCGTCTTGAGTTCCTGCCTTGGCTTTTCTCAGGGCTGAGCTGATCATAGAAGCTGAGACAAACTCTTTCCTCCCCACATCGCTTTTGGTAATAGTGTTCATCACAACACCAGAAACTGAATTAGATTGGCAGGGAGGCACTGGCCTGGTGCTTGGCCAACACAGAGTACCCAGTGGATATGAGGGAGTTCTTCTACTTTATCTCTAAGATCAAGAACTTCACAGGTAAGAAAGTGAGTCTCAGAGGGGCATGACAACTTGACTGAGACCACACAACGCAAGGCCGTGCCAGGCAGTGACTATAGATGCTAGAATGGATGGAAGGCTTCCGTAATGGCTTTAAGGTTCTCTGGTACAGACACCAATGTGTGCATGTAGGCAGGCAGCTAGCAAAGGGCAAGTGAGCACAGGATGAGACCATCTACCCCCGTAACCTCATCATGCCAAGCCTCCCTTTATGACAGAATGGGAAAAGGGCACCCTGTGTCACCAGATGTGATGGGCCAAGATAGTAGGGTCTCTGCAGCAAAAGCATGTGCACAGCCCAAGACTCTCGGGTTTTCTGAGCAGTGTGGCTGCACTGGACCTATATGAGATTGCTTTCTGGGTTGGTATGTTTTTATGAGAGAAGAGAGTCACTCTGTCCCCAGAGTGGCAAAACTCTAAGTAAGCAAGACAAAGATGCCATTGGATGGAATATTTGTTGTCAGTTATGTACCCTTTATGCAGACATCATCAGGGGAAGCCCAGCAAGGACAACTTCAAGTTGAAATCATTTTTAAAGGACATGGCAGCTCTCGGTGGTCCATGTCAGGAGGCTTTACCCTGAGATCGTGTGAACATGGATGCCCAGAGCGACATAGGGCATCCATCTTCCACGTCTGTTCATTTGTCAGTTGAAGACAGAAATCCAAAGCAAACGAACCATCCATGTCTTGGGAGCCCAGGGGCAGAGTCTGCCATGCGCTCCGTATGGTTTCCCGGTGTGTGCTCTGCCCTGCCTCTAGTGCACGTGTGTCCTGACTGGCCTCTCCATCCAGGGCAGTACAGAATGAATCTCAGAGGACTGAGGGGACTCAGGTCTTGTCAGGTTTGACAGCAAACACTCCACGACTGAGCCACCTTTGCAACTCCCGCCTTTATACGGCTGGAACAGGACCTTTCATTGGCCTGATGTTTACCAAGCATGCTTGGTTGACCAGACAGAGAGCCCAATGGATCTGATTATCTCTGACTCTCCTACACTGGGGTTTCAAGTGTGCACTATATCTGGGTTTTTCAATAGATTCTGAGGATGATACTTAGGCTCCTACGGTTTAAGGCAAGCATTTTACCAACTGAAAACCCAACTTGAGATGCTGATGATGCTGGTGGTGGTGGTGATGCTAATGCTGATGGTGGTGATGCTGATGCTGCTGGTGGTGGTGGTGATGATTATGATGGTGGTGATGATGATGATGGTGGTGGTGGTGGTGGTGATCAAAGACAAAAACAGAGAGGTGAGTAAACCTCCAGGAACTACAGGATGTGGCCTGAGCTCAGCCCACAGGGGACAGGAGCAGAAATGACAGGAAGTCTTGTGACTCTCGGCCCAGTCAAGGTATGGCCTCCTCCCCAGAATTTTCTATCAAAACCACCCATCCCAGACCCTTTCCTTGCATCTCTTCTTAGCTCTGTGATCCTGGCATTGTTTGGCTAGCACTTGGGTAGCTACCAACTTCCAGACTCACAGATGATCAGACTTTACCCACGTGCAGGCATCCTGACAGCCCTGTCACCTGGTGCCCATGCAGGTGGCAAAGACACAGAGTCAGCTCCCACTGACTGTTCCCAAAGACTGTCACAGTGGGCAGCCGGTCAGGAGCCCTGGTCACCATGAAGACACAGAGGGAAGCTCTCCCAGCTGGCCAGTTTTTGAAGTCGTCTCTGGTCTCTGTCAAGTTACATGTCATATTCTATGGACCAGTCAAACTTCAGCATGAATAGAAGACTAGCATCAGCTAGAAGGAGAAAGTATAACCCTACGGCCACAGCACTCCTGAGTTCATCTGACGTGATTCTCCTGCACCTTACGTCTTTTTCCCTTAGTATTTTTATTCTAATGAAAACATAATTATCTCATTTCTCCCTTTTCCTTTCCCCCCTCCAACCCCTCCCATGTCCAGTCCCTCCAACCCCTTTCTTCTCCCAACTTACTCCTGCCCCAATTCACGAACTCTTGTTCTTTGAATATTATCATTACATATGTGTATAAATGCATAGTTATATGAATATAACCTGCTGGGTCCATTTAGTGTTGCTGTATACGCATGATCTCAGGGCTGACCACTTGGTAATTGGTTAATCAAGAACTCATCCCTGGAGAAGATGAACTCTCCCTCTCTAGACAGTTATCAGTTGCTAGAGAACAACAGACTGTGGTGTCCAGCCCCGTTGGATACATCTACAAGAGAACCCAAGAACCAAAGGCTCAGGGAACATCAGAGAAGAGGGGCTGGGAAGACAGCAAGAACCAGAAGTTGGCTGTGAGACTGTGTCTCCTGGAAATGACAGAGATCTGAACAAGGACGACACCAATATTCATGCTATATGTGGAAGGAAGAAACCTCTTGGGGCCACACTCCTGGACAAAGAATCACATCAGAGCTTTTACCATGCATGCTGACCAGCTGTGGACATCGTGTCATGTTCTGGGTACCCGTACAATACGTGCTGGCTTCTCAGAGCTCTGAAGGCTGAAGTCCAAGATCTCAGAGGTGACAAAGCTGGTTCTTGATAAAGTCATCTTCCTGCTTTATAGATGTGACAGCCTCTAATAGGGACACCAAACCAGAGTAGAGTGACAGCCCCAAATATCATAGAAACCCTATTACCTCCCAAAGGCCCTGCTCCAAATCTCATCAAGTTGAATACTGAGTCTTCAATATATAAACTCAGGAGCCAGTGGGGAAGGACACATCAACCGTTGGCAATACCTAAATAAACCAGTGAACATCTAGAAACCAATGACCCATGTTACAAAGGCCACAGTTCCCCATTTTATAGCTCCAGGTCACACAGGTGACATCAGTGGTGCAGTCAGATGTGGAAGCTTTTGGATTGAACTTCTAGATCCAAGGCCACACTTGGTGACTCCTGATGATGTCACTCCAATCAGAGAGAAAGTGAGCAGTTGTCACCCCTGATGGCCAAGGTGTTTACTATGCACAGTGCCCAGAGTTGACTCTTTCTTTAGCAGTTCTATCCATGCAGCATAGATACCATAATTTGGGGACATTTAGGAAAACATCAGTTATGTGTCTATCATTACAGTCTAGGTTCAGGGTCTCCCTATCACCCCTAAAATGCCCTGCAGGAAATTTTTCAGTGACTTTCTGTCGTGATAATATTTGCGTGGATGGCAGGATGGTCTGGGCTCAGCCCAACCTTGCGGAGACAATGTGGAAGGTTGGCAGAGCCATCTCCCACACTGGTGTCTCCTGGGTGGCAGGGCTGGTGTCTCAGGCCACCTGAGCTGAGTGACAGCTGCATATTCTTGGCTTTGTCTAGTCGGGAACATGGTGGCTCCATAAACAAGCCAGAACGGGTGCCACCAATTAAAATATTATGGCAACAACTTTCCTACCCCTATCTCACTTGTCTCTCTATATAGTCTACAGATGCCTGTCCTTCATGGACATTTGTGCCTGGCTTCCTTCACTTGGTAGACTGTGAGTGCCACCTGTATTTGTCACTTCTCTGTGACTAGAATGAAATGCCATGACCAAAGCAACTAAGAAAGTTTTTGATTCCAGAGGGTTGAAGTCCATCATGGTGAGAATGGTATGGCCAACAGCCAGGAGCAGAAACAGTGAACAGGAAGTGAGAGAAGGCTATAAACTTCAGGTTCACTTCCTCTAGCAAGACTCCATCATAACCCTTTCCCAAACAGCGCCATCAACTGGCCACCAAGTGTTAAACACACAAACCTAAGGGGGACATTTCTGATTCAAATGATCACCCTTTGGAACCTGATCAGGGCTCCATGTCCTCAGAGTCCACCAGTAGATACAACAATCCCTGTGCTTAGCCTCACAAGAATCCTTGTTCATCTATGAAGAAGCTTATATTTGTCAGGTTTTACTACAGCAAAAAAAAAAAAAAAAATGCACCCAGAACTGTCAACTTATCATCAATAGGAGAGCTTTACCGTGGCAGGGAGCATGTGGTATAGTGAAGCCACTCACTGCATGGCCAGCACACAAAAAGAGAAAGAAGGAGCCACCAGCTCACAGTCCCCTTTGAGAGCACAACTCCTAGGGATCTAAAAGAACCTGGTTGGTCCTGCTATTTAAAGACTCCCACACTACCAATAGTACCATGGGCTTGAGGCTAAGCCTTTAAGAATCTGGCCTTCGTGGGACATGACAGAGCCAAATGACAGCAGAACCTTCAGGAATGATAATCCTACAGATATTCAAACATGAGTCTTTGTGTATGCTTTATTTCTTCTGGGTTGGGGACATAGAAGAGGAATTGCTGGCTTTTAAGCTTACATTGAACATTGTAAGAAATTGGCAAACTATTCCTCAAGACAGCTACAGTGTTTCATGTTTCCACCAATAATAGATGAGGGTAGCAGTTGCTTTGTACCTTTGTCAACACTTGTTATTATCTGTAATTTATCACTATTGTCCAATGATTTTTTCTCTTAATTAATTTATAGAATCTGCAGAAGCCCCAAATCCATTGTTCCAAACAGCAAAGATGGAAGTTGAAATAGCCTGGCCAAGGTCACAAAACCACTGGAAACAGAAGGAGGTTTCTTGCCCTCTCAGCCTACCTTTCAGAAGATGCCTTGCCAAAACTACTCTTCTGTCCTGCCTCCTGTAACACGAGGTCTTTTTCCACTACCTTTCCTTGTCATGCATCTCAGGAATACCACTGCCAAACCGCCCAGTGGAGTCAGAAACTCAGGGATTCCTGTACATCTGCTCACAGCCAGACATTTACTAGAGACCACGGGGACATCTTCCCTGAAGAGCCAGCTCAAAGTAGCCAAACCACCCACGTTCCAAATAAATATCAAAACCTCAGTGGGCAAGACCATGCTCCAAAGAAACCTTACTTACCAAAGCACAGAGCAACCTGGGCTTGAGTGTGGCCATAGCTGACCAACCCTGCCCCCATCCTATCCAAGGGACTGAGTAGGAATTTGAAGTTGGCTCAGTCTGACATTTTGGGAAAAGTGGTCTCCATCCACCTCCATGTCTAGTATATGCCCACCCCTCATGCTGACTCCTTGCTCTTTTCATTGAGATATGCTCAGCTCTGCTGAATAGACTAGCTGTATTAACTCAACCAAGTTCAAACCCCTCCTACCTCTGGCTCACAAAGCTGACTCCTGTCCCAGCTCCACCCTTTAGCTCTGAACCTGTCTGAGCCATACTGTCTTCATGCATGAAGTCAGGGTGGTCCATGTGTCTGTACTACAAGGTGGTGGGCACCTCTGCAAACAGCACGTGGAAGGGTGGAAGCTCTGAACGAACACTTTGGAGCCTGACTCTCAAGGGTGGGATTAACTTCAGATCTGCCCTGGGTCTGGTATTTCACTGGAGAGAGCAAAGAATGCACTGTGGTTACAAGTCTCTGGATAATTACTGCTGGCTGCAGCGGGTGGTGCCATATAGTTTTGCAGAAAGCAGAACAGCCCGGGGGATGAAATTGTAACATGGCAGCAGTAATAATAATGATAATAAGAATAATAATAGACCACAATCATTAGGCATTTAGTAGATTTACAAACACCTCTCATAACAGCCAGGATTTGGACAGACTTTGGAGCTGACAAAGCCTCTCTTGGGTCACGTCTTCCTCAGACCTCCCAACTGCTGTGGGTGAGGGGCACAGCTGCTGTAGCTTATACAGGGGGAATTGGTCCACTTTCAGAGAAGTGAATGATGTATCCACGTTGCCATCTACAATGTGGCTGGGATAGCCAGGACTCTCTCCCAAGACCTTGGATTCCAGAGCTGCTCTGCTCTGCCCACCAAGGAATCCACCCTGGTCTTTTTCTTCCTGCTCTCTTCCCTCTGCTGTATGGAAATACTAACATTTCACAAGGGAAGGAAGAAGTCTGCTTTGGAAGATGATGAGAGGGTCTGAGGGGCATGGCTCGTGGTAAGGAGCTTACCCAAGCCCTGGGGTCCATCTTGCTTCTGTCAGAACTGGGATGCAGTGGGCTATTCTTCAGTCAGGTGTTTAAGGAGACACTTCCCACTATCCCCTCTTAAGCTCTGCCTCTCCCTTGTCTAGATTCTAGAAGGTTCTAGCTTAGTGGTCTGTAGAAGCTTCAGTCATATCTCTTGAATCCATGCCTGTTTTCCTAGGCAGTGAGAATGTGTCTGTTCTGACACCACTCTTCCATTATTCCTCCCTCATAGAGCTTCCGGATGGTGCAGCCAGCACTGGGTCAGGTATCTGGCCCTCTGCTGGACATGAGTACATCAGACACTGCTAGGTGTCCATCCTTGTGGAAGGAGCCTCCAAAGACTTCCTTCTGGGTAGACGGGTGCGACAGGGGAAGCATACTACTTGAAGATCAGAGGCTGATGGAACTGTGGAGACCAATCCCTAGCAGAATGACCACGTGACTACTCCAAGAGTTCGACATAGGCCACCCCAACCTGCTGGGACGAATATGGCTGGTCCGACCATTAACTGTCCTTTGCTTCATTGTGTCAGCATCTCCAAATTGTCACCCTTGCAAAGCTGCCTGCTCCCACCATGCATCAGTTGCTATGACACATCTAGAAAACTCTGAATGACAGGAATGAGAAGGAAATAATAATGTTTGACCCATTCATAGAATTCTTCCCCTTAACTGTGAATAATCCCCACCCCCTACCCCGTCATTAGTCTGCCCATTAAAACAAGCTAGCCAAGATCCTCAGAGTGCAACACAAGAAACTCACACAGCCAGCTGAGTGGGCCCTCACCCCGTGATAAACTTCCTCTCAATGCCCGGCTTTGACTCATCCCAAGTCCTTTGTTGATTGGAAACAGGAAGCTGGAAACAACTGGCAGCAATCACTGCCTCTCTCTACCTTCAAGATCTCCCCACGCCACAGTACTGGGAAGGAAACACAGATTGGACCCTTCCTCCAGAGATCACACCCTATTCAGAGCATAGCTGGACTTGCCTGGGTAGCCCTGGCTGTGCTTTACTTACTGTCTCAATCCCCTGCCCATCCCAGCAGGAACAGGACCTGGCCCTAGTACGAGCTTAGGGTGGGGTTGGCTGTTATGTCAGTGAATGAGGGAGAAAAGGAATCAAACAAAGAAGGAAGGGAAGGAGGAAGGAACGGACAGAAGGAAGGGAAGAAGGAAGAAGGGAAGGAGGGAAGAATAGAGGGAGAAAGGGAGGGAGGGAAAAAGGGAGAGAGGAGGGGAAGGAGAAAGCTATCAAGCTGAGGTCTCTCCCAGGTCTATGGAACCTGCAGAACAGGGTCAGAAGCCTGTGCCTCCCGCCCGAGGATGGCAGTCCTCTCTCAGGAGAACAAATACGATCACTTGTCATTCTGCAATAACAGGGCCTCCCAGATCCCTCGAGATGGCAAAGCAGATGGCAGCCAAGCCAATGGCTCCTATTTCAAGGGCACCTGACAAAGTGCCCTCTGCTGCCCCAGGGGCACAGTGTTGCCTCCGTTTGCATCATCTCCCTTCCCACAGGGGAGCGGCCACCTGATGACCTTGGGGGCAGAGGCTGAAGCCAAGTATGGGCTTGGCCCTGGCCCTCCCTTTCTGTTCCCTGTAGGCACTGAACTGGAAGTAGAGATGTATCTGTGTGGTGCAGGCCTGGAGAAGGGAGAGTGGGTCCCAGGGGCTGCAGGCAGGCCTTCCAAGTATCATCATGGCCAGAAGATTAAACCTGCTTCTCTAAGGTACTTGTCCTCCTTGTCAAATCAAGCCTGTGTTGGGGTCGCCAGTAGCCCCCTGGGTTTTCTGACTCAGAGAGTCAATGGTAGCATCAATATCCCTACCCCAGTTACCAGTGATCTCTGGGCATCCTAGTTCCTGTGCCTCACCCTACAAAGTCAGCCCAGGGACCCCTTGTTGTTCATCCTACGGCAGCCACCCACAGTCAGACCTCCTCAGTCCCTGCCCAGCCATCATCACAGTCTCTAAACCATCTGCCTCCAAAGCTCTCCTGGACCACACATCCTTCACATCATGGGCTGTGTGAATAGTCTCCTGGATGTACCAGGGTCCCAAAACCCTGACAACAGCAACAACAGCCACTGTTAGAGTCTCCTCCCGCACCCCACGGAGGCTCTTCCTCAGCTCTGACCCACCCTTCTTCCTCATGGGTAGTCTCCAGAATCCTTGAGCATGTTTGATATTATAGGGGAAGTGGCTAGCTCAAGACTAAGGCAGCTGAACACTACACAACTTCCAGGCACAATGAGAAGCACATGATTTATTCCATGGCCAGATTCCCCCACCACATCTTGTCACAGGGAGGAGACACTGCCTGACCCATAACTCTCAGACCCTGGCCCTTTTCCACCACAGCGGGCCCCTTCTCAGCTACCGTTTGGGAGGCTGCAGTCCTCAATAGGCATCCTCTATTTCCATCTTTAGCCACATCTCCCCACTTCCTCTCTCTCCCCCTCAGCTCCATCTCCGGCTCTCCCCACCCCCCAACTTTTCTCCTGTGCCTCCCAAGCTCAGAAGCATTTGATTCTGTTGGCCTGAAACTTGGCACCAGAGTCCTGAGCCTCAAGGCAAACATTTGTCATAGAATTTTCAGGAAGTCACTTGGGTCCTGCTGGCCAGGCGACGGTGAAAGCTATCCAGCAACTTGCCCTTCCCCAGGCCTGTCCCGCACTAGGCAGGTGGCCCTGCTGCAGGCGGTGGCATCTCCTGATGCCTTGGGAACTGGATCAGTCAGGTACACAGCTCCATGCCTCCTGGAAGTCTTCAGCCATCAGTCACTGGCCCCTACACATCCAGTCCAAACTTGCGTACAGCAAGAGTTCTTCCTCTGATTAGTTCCTCCATCCACTGGCCACCACTTGTCTGCAACAGTCCCTCACGGTTAAGGTAAAGGAAGCTTCTTCTACATGCAGATATAGAAAGGGCTGCCATTACAGGCGTGTGGTAGCCTGGCTTGCTTGCAAGTCAGAGCAGCCAAGAACCCAGCAGTGACCCAGGCACTCACGGTCTGTTATCCAACCACCCTCCCATTTGCTTCTTTCTCAGCTGTTCCTGTCAGTCACTCACCCTCTCTTGGAAACTTTAGTTCATACAGAGACTCAAACACAGATGCAAATCTGTGTCTTCTCATTTGCATACTCGCATCGGCCCACCCATCATCCATATATCCATTCATCAACGATTTTTACTGATACATTGACTCACGTTACGTACCCCACCCCCATCTCCACCCCCACCCGCATCCACTGGGGATTCTTCCCTCACAGGCTCCTGGATGCCAGAAACCACAGACAGTACCAAACCCTATTATAAGTGTTAGGTTGTGTCTCACAGAGTACACAATACCTACGACCAAGTTTAGTTCATAAATTAGACATAGCAAGAGATTAATAACCATGAATCACAAGATGGTAATTATAACTAACTGAATTAGAACAATTACAATATGCTCTAGTAAAAAGCTATGACCACATATTGCAATAGAAGTTGTGGAGTCAAAAAAATGATGATTTTTTTTTTATTTGTGTGGTTTTCCGTTAGATATTTTTGGAGCCACGTTTTCCATGGGCAATTGGATATGTAGGAAGAAGCACCGTGGAGCATGGTGCAAGAATGGTCGCACTAACAGGTTTGGTAACGCCTTCGTCATTGTCGGCTACTCCATGGCTTGCTTTATTCCCTCTCCCACACAGGCGTTCAGGAGAGAATAGCTCCCTCCTCCCTGCTGTGTGTACATGCATGCTACTAGAGAAATGTTGGAGCTGCTGGAGCCGACCTCACATAAATCTGCCGGAGCAAGCCTGCTGGGCGTCAGAAGGGGCGAGGTGAGAGAAGACTTAAGATTCTTCCCTCTACCAAATGCAAAAGGTAATTTGTGGAGGGCATCCACCCAGAGGGCTCTCCTGAGGATGCAGAACTCTCCCAGGGGTAAAATGGGTGGGAAAGACAGCTTATCAAACGTTGAGCACGCACTCTAACAGGGGAAGGCTTTCCAGATGTGCAGCAAGACAACACTGGACTCTTGCAACTACAAAATCTAGACTCTGTTCTAGAAATACTTTGAAGAGGTGAGTGACCCTGATGGGGGGGTGGCTTTCCAAGTCTGAGTGTACCCCACATGTGAATGACTAATGATGTCTCATCAGGGTTCTGCTGAGACCTTTATGGAGTACATGGAGGCTGTGGAGTAAGTAGACAGAGCACCTGCCGTTCATGCTTCACAAGATGGTAAGGCTTCCTGAGGCTCTAGACCAGGGATTGGGCCAGCCTTGCTGCCTGCTGTCTTTCCAGAGCCAGTTCACATCCGGCAACTGTGGAAGAAGATACTGAAGAAGTAGATGGTTTGGAAGGGGGATTAGAAATCACTTCCCCAACGTGTACTGCCACCTTTAAACAAATGGTGTGGGGGGGAGGTGCCTGTGTGCACGTGTGTGGAGGTCAAAGGACAACTTAAAGAGTTTGGGTTATCAAGCTTAGCATCAAGGCCTCTGCCCACTGAGCCATCTCACTGGAGCTACAAACTGTCCCCAAGGAGGTTTAGGGCTATGTCTCCCTTGATCTAAGCTTCTGTCTTTAAGTTCATACACTGAGCTTTTCTTTCCAAATTTAGCTTGGAAAAAAAAAGATGAAATTAAACTCCAAAGCATCTTCACAGAAAGAGACATCAACAGAGTTCAGATACAGACTGTGGGATGGGGACAGACTTACAAAGTAGTCACCCAGCGAGAAATTAATATCCAGAACATCTAAAGGGTTCTAAGATCTCAACATCAGAAATGGGAATCAAACTGAAAAGATGGGAAACTGGGCTGGGGAGGGGGACCAGTCAGTTAGTGTCTTCCCTTGCGAGCATAGGGACCCTTATAATACTGTCAAAAATCTACCTGTCAAAAATCTAGACGACGCCCAATGTTCTCATCATAAAGAAATGATCGGTGTGAGGAGAGGTGTGTTTTTAACCCAACTTAAACATGGCACAGTGCATGTGTGTACTGAAACATCCTATGTTGGCCTGAAAGCATAAGCAACCTTCGTTCTGTGGATCACTTAAATAAAGAAAACTGTTGCAGAGAATAAAAAAATAAAAGTGGATTCACTTCCAAAACATTTTTAGATAATTCTAATTCTCTGGTTTGAAAAAAATAAGCAATTAGGGGGCAGGGAAGTGGCTCTGTAGGTGCCTAAACCGCTTGTAACATAGTTTGAAGAGCAAAGTTTGGATTCCCAGAACCCATACAAAAGCCGATGTGGCTGCCCATGTGATAGCAGCAATCAGGTAGGTGGCAGACACAAGAGACCTTGGGGCAAGCTAGTTAGTTAGAATAGCTAATTATAATTGGCAAGTTCCTGGTTTGGTGAGAGACCTTGCCTTGATAAATATAGTGAAGAGTAAATGAGGAAGACTTTCAACACCAATTTTGATCTTCTACATGGATATGCACATATGCATGTATACCACACACGCACACACACACACACACACACACACACACACATATACCACATACACATGTATACCACATACACACACATACACATGTATACCACATGTATTACACACACATGTACATTACATACACACATGTATACCTCATACACACACAAATGTACACCACATGCACATATGCACACACGTGTGTACACCACATATACACACATGTATACCACACATACACATGCACACCACATACACACATATGTACCCTGCATACACACACACATACACATGTATGCCATACATACACACACATGCATACTACACATACATGTACACCACATGCACACACACACATGTATACCACATATACACACACATGTACACCACACACATGTACATCACATATACACACACATGTATACCACATGCACACAGTGAGCAACGTATAGAGAGGAAATCACCCTGCCCTCCAGGCTGCCCCTGCCTCAGGCCCCAGCTATGGGCAGGCTAACAGCTACCTGGAGGATTCTGGGAGTCTAGGTAGAAGTGGAAAGAACGACTGTCTGGACCAAGGCAGGTGAGGGAGGGGAGGGAGGGCTCCACAGGTATGTCACGTCCCCTCAGGTGGGGACTGCAGCTGGAAATCCCAAGGGGAGGAAAGCTAACTCTACCAGGCCATGGTGCTGGATTTTGAAACTCTATACATTTTTTTTTAAATCTGTAATTATGTGGTACACACCTCATTAAAACGGACTATAATTGTTGAAATATTTTATTGAAGTCATTTTTGTTTCCAAACGACAGGTTTAACAGATGATAAAACTTGTCTTGTGGTTGGCTTGAGCTGCCAAGTACCCCAGGCAGAGAACAGTGGGTGGGACCGACGGACAGTCACCCTGTCTGCATGCCAGCATTCTTTGCTGCTTCTGAAGGCTCCTCGGCCCAGGGCCAAGCACTCCCTTGCCGGCTCCTAATGGACACAAACAGCCTGGTGGGTGTTCTGTGCCCAGGAAGGCTGGGCTTTCCTCTAGTTCTAGCAGAAAGCCTTTGAAACTGTGCTGCCTGGAGCCAGGGCTGTGACACAGAGGTGTGCTTAGCTTACAGAAGCCCCACACTCAGATGACCAGAGTCACAGTGGCCACCCGAGAGATGGGGGCGGTACGCACTGCCTTCAGAAGTGAGGGACACTTGTCCAGTAGTGTTCTGACAGGAGCTGCTCTTCACCGCTGGCCCCTACTTGCTGGGTGCTTCCTATGTTTCTTTCTAGCACTACCCAGCTTACAAATGGGAAACTGAGTCACAGAAGTAAAGAACCTAAGGTCTCTCATGACAAACACAGCCTGGGTCCTAACATCAACATGGGTACCCAATGAAGCTGTCACTTTCCGATTTGTAAACCCAACTCAAATGTAACACAAACAGGCATCATTTCCGAAATCCCTGCCTCAGACTGGAGCAGGGATATGAGGAAGGAGACAGCCTCTCCATCCATCTGATGGCCTCCCTGGCCTGCACAGCAGACAGCAGCCCCCGCTCCCCGGACCTGAACTGAACAAGGGTTCAGGGCAGATGGACAGACTCCATCATAGGGGCAGTGCAGTCCTTAGCTCTGAGTGTTGCCCCAACCCTGGGTAAAACCATTACTGCTATCCTCACTGATGGAGGGTGAAAGGGGCTATGGTCTCTATCTGATCCAATAGAGCATCTAAAAGACATAACAGGGACAGGAATGTCCCAAGTCTCTCCATCGTGTGGGGGTTATGATCATAGTTTTTCTTCATTCTCATTATTTTATAATTATCATTATTATTATTACTACTACTACTGTACTTTGTCTTCCATCTGTTACCTTCCCTTCAACTTCAGTCTCCATCTTTAAAAGTCTCTCTCTCTCTCTCTCTCTCTCTCTCTCTCTCTCTCTCTCTCTCTGTTATATGGTGTGTGTGTGTGTGTATGTGGTGTGTGTGGTGTGTAAGTGTGTGTATGTATGGTGTGTATGTGTAAGTATGTGTGTGTGTTATATATGTGCCTGTGGTGTATGCAATGTGTATGTTTGATATATGTATGGTGTGTATGTGAGTGTGTGTGTGTGTGTGTGTGTGTATGTGATGTGTATGTGTGATGTATATGTGTCTGTGGTATACATGGTGTATATGTGTATGTGTGGGAGGTATATATGTGGTGTGTATGGTATGCATGTATGTGAGTGTGTGTATGTATGGTGTTTGCATATTTAGTGTGTGGGGGTATGTTCATGTTTGTGTGTGGTGTGTATATGGTATGTGAGTGTGTATGTATATGTGGTGTATGTGTATTAATTCTGTATATGTGTGTGTGTGCGCGCACACACTCATACATAATAGAAGTCACCAGACAACCCCAGTGTCCACACATTCCCAGGCACCTTCCACTTTTAGTTTGAGAGAGGGTCTCTCACTGCTCTGGAACCTCACCTAGCAGACTAGACTGGCTGATCACTGGGCTTACCATTGCTGGGCTTGAAGACACATCACGATCCTAGACATGTACGTATGTTCTGAGACTGTCACTCAGACCTTCACACTTGTAAGGCAAATCCTTTTACCACCTGAGCCATTAGCTATATCTGCAGTCATCTCAGTCTATGTGCTAAATGTGTGTCCCTTCATTCAATCAAGGCCACCATGGAGAGAGAGAACAGGAGACAGCATGCAAGCCTGGCCCAGCCCCAGGCTGGGATGTTCTATGGTATATCTTCTGTCTTGGTTTTCTTCTGCCTCTGAATGACCCTTCACAAGCTGGTCTTCATGGTGGCCACAGAGAAGAAGAGCCCCTGTGTGCAGGGCCTGGCTTGGTGCCCAGCCCTTACCCTGCCCCCGCAGCAGGGGAGGGACCCAGGAGGCTTCTCCAGGGCTCTCCCTGACAGCTGTCCAGGAAGGCAAGTTATTTGTACAAAGCAAACTGACAAATTCTCCCTAAGGCACTGGTTCCAAATTAAAGTGAGGCAGGTCTGATCTCCAGGACCCAACCCAGGAAGGAGGCCCTGTGCTTTGGGGCTGAGCAAGGAGGTAAGTAGATTTGTCCTCTCCACCCCTACCCTAATCCCACCCAGTTCTCCTCTGAGATCTGCCCAGATCCTCTGCCGGATCTGCCTGCACGCATGGGAAAGTGGATGATTCGGAAAGAGCTGCCAGGCCTCCAGCCCCAACCCAGGGCAACAGTAAGCAGATAACCGTACCTGGAACTGATTAATTAACAAAATCCCCCTGTGTCACCTGCCTTCCGTCACTGCCTTCAGCCCTGAAGCAAGCCATCTCACACAGCCATTTAAGAGATGAAGAAACTGTAGGATGAGCAGATCACAGCCTGGGGTGAAAAATGGGCCCATGTTGGGCTTCTCACCCTGTGTAGAGCAAAAATGTCTGCAGTCTAGAGCGGGTCTTCTGGTCTGAGGATTCCTGCACCTAGTATTAGGAGCAAGGGTAGGTAGGAAAGGCTGGCTAGGACCCTTCAGGGGGAACAGAGAAACTGGAAGCAGAGACTGGAAAATCAGCTGGAGGTGACAGCCTTGAAGGTCACCCTTTGGAGACCTGGGTCAGGAGGGAAACTTGGCCTACAGTAACTCTGAGTCCACACTGTGGACCTTCAAAGAGGGAGATGCAGGAGCCACAGGCCTGGGGATGATATTACCAGATCCCCTCTCCAGTCACCTAGCTGTGAGTACCAAAATGTCTCGAACTACTGTGAACTGTCCCTGGGTGTGCATTCTCCTATCCCAGGTATCAGTCCTCTCAAGGGCATTAAGATCAGACATCATCCAAGGGAAGTCAGAACGCTCAGAATGGCCTTGGGATGACTTTATAGTACTGGTCCTGTTCACCTGGACTGACTCTCTAGGAACTTGGAATCAACAGAACCTGTGGGAGTGTGGCCAACGGGTTACTGAGCAAACTTCCTTGCCCCAAAGGCTGTCCTCCCAGTCTATATTGGGCAGCCTGAATGTCGTGACAATGGGACTTCCCTGAATCAGTCTCCCTGGATCTCCAGGCCCCACCATTCTGGGATCATACAGCATAGAAGTTCTGTGCCCTGGCATCTGCTACCTTACTGGACAACTTTACATAGCTTGCCCTCTCCATGAGTCTCCCTGCTGTGAACCTGAGATCATGGCAGTACCTGTGTTGTCCAGTTCACCTGCGTTGTGTATCACCTGACAGGTCTACAGGTGTAACAGCCCCCATGTGACCATGTTTAAGACCATATGACTCCCTCTGTGCCTGCCAGGTACCCACTTGAATCCTATATACTTATGTCCTACCATTAAAATTCTCCCCAGATGTTTCTGAAGTAATGGGTCCTTGGCTTTAGAATTGAGAAGCCACCATAAGAACTTCTCTGGTGCTAGGAATATTTCAGAATTCTTCAGTCTGTCTCAAATGGTATCTGTGGTACACGGTAACAGTCTTGTCCTTGGGGTGGGGCACCATCTAACTGGCAAGAACTAGCATAGAATGAACGTGCAATGTGCAGTCCAGGTGGACCTCTTTGATCAAGGCCACAGAGAGGTTCAGACTTGCGCTTGGGGATAAGAGAGGAGAGGGAGTGGCCTGGTGGGCCAGCAAGTCATGTTGCATATGCTGTTTCCCAGAAAGATGTGTCTTTTTACATTTTAACAAATATATCACAAAGCCAATGGCAGGCCTGAGGACAATCGCTCACCCAGCCTGTCCTGCAAGAATTTCCTCATTCACCAGTGCCAGCTCAGTTGCCTCTTACCTGGAGAGCCTTTCTCAAGACCCCACACATGGGGCTAGCTGTTCTTTCCTCTGTGCCATGCCCTGGTAGAGTCCCAAGTCCCACCTTACCCAGATACTGAATGCTTCTTGGAATTAATGTTTCTACAGTCAGGCCATGACCCATTTGAGGGCAGGACAGAGTAGGATGGCCTTCATCATGGTTATGTTCTCAGCACCCTACAGAAGACAGAGAAGTGAATATGTGTTGAGAAGACACCTATTGGGTCAGTGGATGGATGAATGGATGGACGGATAGATGGATGGGCAGATGGATAGATGGATAGATAGATGGATGAATAGCTTGGTGGGGGAGGTAGTTTGAATAAGAATGGGCTCATAGATTTAAATACATGGTCACCAGGGAGTGGCATTATTTGAAAGGATTAAAAAAGTGTGGCCTTGTTGGAGAAAGTATGTCACTTTCTGGGGATGGGGCTTGGGGTTTCAAAATGCCTGTTCCAAGGCCAGAGTCTCTCTTCTTCCTGCTGTCTAAGGATTCTCTTGCACTGTGTCTGCCTGGGTGACACCATGCTCCCCGCCATGATAATAATAGACTAAATCTCTGAAAGGTAAGCCAGCACCAATTAAATCCTTTCTGTTTTTAAGAGTTGCATGGTCATGGTGTCTCTTCACAGTGACAGAACACTAAGACATTAATTAATTGAATGGATGGATGGATGGATGAATGGATGGATGGACAGATGGACAGAGGATGGACAGACAGGTGGATGAGTCAACAGATGGGCAAGTAGGTGCTTCTATGACCAGATATGTGCATAGATAAATAAAAAAATGAATCTTGGTGATCCAAAGGGCTTTACTGAAGGTTAGGAGAAAAGACAGTAGGAAGCAAGCAAGAGAACTGGGCTCCAGATAGGGTGGCATATTGAAGATGGGGACACAGGCCTTGAAAGCCATTGTGGTTTTTTTTCCTGTGAAGAGGAGGTGAAGAGGGCCAGAGAGGCCGTTCTCTCACAGTTCTCACATGCAGAAAATTAGATCAGAAGTCATTAGAGAGGTGTTTGTGGTTGGTGGTTACCATGGTAATGTACACTTCATTTGGTATAGGATTACAGAGTAAATATTTTCATAGAATCAACAGGAAATTATGAAGATGAGAGCTGTGTGTCTTGGGCAGCCAATCCTCTGCACTCTGACATGTGTGCCTTCAGTTAGCAGAGATTCTGCCTACAGACTCCCCAGACATAGAGCTCTGAGAGGCAGAGCACCAGTGATTCCCAGTCATTATACCGTAGTGGCCCTCCCCATCTTTGGGTCAGATCTCATCCCATTTTAGGGATACACACACACACACACCACACACACACACACACACACACACCATGCAGTGTGACCCTGAACAAATTAGAGTCACATCTGAGCTCCTTTCTGAAACTGCATCACAGAATGCCACCCCAACCCTGCTACTCAGAGTGGAAGGAATCACAGTGCAGCGTTGGTACAGCGGGGATGTAAACCATGCCATTTTCCTCTCCCTGCAGACTCCATAGGCCTTCACCACCTGAGTTCCACCTCATACCTCAGCACTGACAGAGATAATTTACAAAGGGAATATCCTTGAAGCAGGACTCCCACCAAGGAGATCTGTCTTCCCATTTTCCCAAGTCCAACAATCTACAGTTGGACTGGCAAGATGGCTCACTGGATAAAGGTACTTTTGGCCAAGTCTGACAACCAGAGTTCAAACCCACACAGTAGGAGGACAGAACTGACTCCTACAAGTTGCCCTCTGGCCTCCACATGTCAATAACCAATACATGCTAGAAAATACATTTACACCCAGTATGTCTCCCTTTGGCACAATAGTCAAATATGTGGTCTATAAATTAGAGAGCGGAAAGGCTCCTAGAAAGGTCCCAGAGAGTAAGGAGCTGCTTCTAGTCTAGAGACAGAGAAAGTTCATATAAAGGAAAGAGGAGATAACTAGGCCAGAGTGAGCTATGACTGGTCTAGCCTCCCAGAATGCTGTGTGACTTTAGGCAAGGGACTTCTTCTCTGGGCATCACTATTCTAAGAGGGGGCTCTCCATTCCCACCAAACAGTTCCTCTGTTCACTATCGCAATACCTCGCCCCTATGAACCAGGAGTCACTGCAGCCATAGTTAATAAGGGAAGCATCCTTCTGTCACGGTCAAGATACAGAGCCAGACCCGCCTCCTAGGGCTCCATCTGGGAAGAGAGCTGGGCTAAGCAAGCAACTCAGAGAAAGACACTTAGGTAGCTTTCTGGAAAAGCCGAAGTCTGGAAGACCATAAGGGAAGGTAGGATCTGGGAAGACAGAGGCAAATCAATCTGGACACCCATGGCCTTGAGTCTCCCAAATGGTCATGTCTCTAACAAGATCCACTGCACGTGTCTGCAACGTAACAAACGGAAGGAGATGTGAAGGGAGGAAGGGGAAGGAGCAGAAAGACTGGGAAATATTAGCATCCAGACTCGCACCAAAGCCCACAGGGGCCAGCCTAATGGTGCCACCACTGCCTTACTGCCTGATCCTCACAGCAGCTTCCTGTCCTGACACAGCTTCCTGTGGTCTCAGTGAAACATGGGCACCAGCTCTGAAGCTCCCAAGTCACCTCTCAGAGAATCCTGTTCCCACCAGATAGTACTCAGGCCTTCTTCCTGCTGTAGAGACACCTACCTCCTCCTGAGAACTCCCAGCCTTCCCCTCCGAGGCTTCCTTCTAGGAAATCCCCTGTGTCTTCCAGTGTCCGGTCTCTTTTTCCACACGGAGGTGGAGGAGACACAGATGACATCTTAGTTTAGAAGGAGAGTGAGCACTGTCCTTCATGGTCGCTGGTGTCCACCCAGGTTTTTAAGGACCACAGCTGTCTTCTTTCTTGTTTGTTCTTCAGTCACAAGCTCCACCATGCTGGGGGCCTTGACGCTCTCCCAATACCCCTATATCAGGTCTCCTGGAGGCTGTGGCCCAGAGCTCCCTCAGAGGACCAAAGCAGTTAGGATACCATCTCCATCCCAGACACCATGCAGAGATGCAACCATCAGGTTCCTGCTGCCAGCCCTTCCGTGGCCTGGATTTGTCATTCCTCTGTCTTTCCTCAAGTCCATCAGAGAAAAGGGAAAGAGCGAGCAGGCTCTGCTTACACACAGCTGGTTCCCATCAGGACTCACACTAATGCTGAGCAGGAATCTAAAACCAGACCATGTGGGCCTATCTCAGTAGCCGGCTTGGGGAAGCAGTCCCTGTGTCCTTCATAATCTAAAAGGTGCAATGAGACTCTGCCAGAGGGAACCATTTCTCTGATCTCGCATAGTCACAAAGTGGAGGACGAGGTCCCCTCAAGCCCCCTGCCTGCGTCACCCTGATTTACACACCCATAGGGGAGTCCCCTACACACAACACACACACACAAACAGCAACTACAAACTCGATGAGTGCCCCTTGCTCCGGGCGTTTCCCCACCTCCAGTCACAGGGGGTCTGTGCAAATCACCCCTACATCCCTGTCAGTGGGAAGAGACCCAAATGGAACCACGGACAGCCTAGAGGCAGAAAATGAGACGTAAGATCATATCGGCCCTTCTGACAGCTGAGGTAAAATTTTATGTGAGCAGTATACTCTCGCTCTGATTACCATGCAGTATAATTTTATTCTGGTTTTGCTGGGTCTGTGAACCCCTGCTCTTTCAAGTGTTCAGATACTCCGCTTGCCAAGATAAATGATTATAATTGACAGGGCATTGTCAACCTATAGTCAAGCTGATTTCATTAGGCATGCCAAGGGCCAGCTCTGGGGGCAGGTAACGGAGAGGAGAGGGGGTTTGATCTCACCCGCTCCCTGTGGTACCGTCCACACTGGCACCAAAGGCTGCAGGGCAAGAGAACAAAGGAAGTGCACTGTCTCTGAATTCAAATCTTTTTCTTTGAAATGAGGCGTCCGAGATGGCCAATAGAGCCGTGGAAATGGATTTCTCCCTGCATTTGATGTTAAGCCTCCAGTGTCGAGCGCCAGGTCTGCTGGCTGCCGATCCCCCTTCCTGCCTTTTTTCCATTCACTCCTCTGTACTTCCCCCTACTTGGGAAGGCCTGCAGGAAGAGTTGTCCCTGTGTAACTTACTTCACAGAGTTGGGGGTGAAGGGATCGTATCCCACTTCTGATTTGACACAAGAAGGGAAAATGAGAGCTCTTTTTTGTGCTTGTCTTGGCGTGAGTTCTGGAGAGGCCAGATAGCTGTGACCTCCACCCTCAGACCTTCTTCTAGCCGTCATAATAACCCTGTCCCATCCTATCATCCTGAGCACGGGATTCCATGCTGTTTATTTGAAAAGGCAAAGAGAGAAAGTTGAGGTGTGGAACCCTGTCTGAGTGATGCAGTTACACATCCAGGATAAGAACCAGGATATTTAGGGTCCACGGGAGCACCGTTCACCAAACCTGAACTGTGTGCGGTTGACCGCAGAGCACTGTTCACGGAAGCTGAGCTGTACCGTCGACCCCAGAGCATTGTTTGCTGAAACTAAGTCGTGCAGTCAATCACAAGTGGCAAGGATGGAGGGGTAAGTGAAGAAAATGTACTATAGACACACAGGGAAGTTATTTCAGCCCTGAAGAAGACTGCAGCTATTTCATCTGCAGGAAAATAGATGTGACTAAAGATGATCATATTAAGTGAATTAACTCGGTTTCAGAAAGACAAATAGTGAACATTTTCTCTCACATGTGGAGTCTAGGTTTTATATAGACACATAAAATCCTATATGTATGTATGTATGTGTGTGTATGTATGTATGTATGTGTGTATGTATGTATGTGTGTGTATGTATGTGTGTGTATATGTATGTATGTATGTGTGTATGTATTATGTATGTGTGTGTATGTATGTGTGTATGTATGTATGTGTGTGTATGTATGTGTGTGTGTATGTATGTGTGTATATGTATGTATGTATGTGTGTATGTATTATGTATGTGTGTATATATTATGTATATGTGTGTATGTACGTATGTGTGTATGTATTATGTATGTGTGTATGTATTATGTATGTGTGTGTATATATGTATGTATGTATGTGTGTATGTATTATGTATATGTGTATGATATTATGTATGTGTGATGTTATGTATGTGTGTATGTATTGTGTGTATGTATGTGTGTGTATATGTGTGTATGTATGTGTGTGTATTTATGTATGTGTTGTATGTATTTGTATGTTGTGTGTGTATGTATGTGTGTGTATGTATGTGTGTATATGTGTGTGTGTATGTATGTATGTATATATGTATGTATGGCATGGAAGTAGAAGCAACATTCTCAAGGGATACAAAGGGGACTCATGGGAGGAAGATGGGGGTACAGGAGGAAATACATTCAGCACACATACATTTATGAAAATGCCCCTATACAGCACAGTATCATGTACAATGAATGTACACACTGAAAATTTAAAAGAAAAAACCTGAAAAGCACACAGGACTGCTGGTGGAGCCTGAGAGCCAAGACCTGTGCCCTGGAGAAGATCTTCAGGTCAGCCCCAGCCCCAGCCTTCTCACCTCCGAGGGCTGCCTGCTGCCGAGGATTGCCTTAGCGCACAGGGAACTCATGTCTGAGGGTGGCTACTGAAGAGATTGCCTTAGTGCACAGGGATGTGTGATTCCAGCATCTTGCTTTTGAGTTGTGTGATTGCCCGGGACATCAGACATTTGGAAACTGTTTGAACTTAAGAGAGCAACCAAAATATCCAGAGTGGAAAAGGTGGGTTTTGGGGAGAACAAACCGAAGCATCTTGTATTCTGGGAAATGAGGAATGCAAGAGAGAATGGTGTTGCATTTGGCTATACAATGTAGGGAGGGGGCAATTGGGTAACTTGGAAAGTTGAATGAAAAAGAAAGAAAATCCAAGAAATATTTGGAAAGCAGTATTAGCGAATCGTCCCGGAAGAGAGGACCTCAGAGACCGTGTGTGGAGGTGAGAGGTGAGAGAGACTGGGAAGCCCCACAACCATCTAACGCAAGTTCCAGAAACAGAAACATCATCCACCATTTAAAGTGTTTCCTACTGAAGCATGAGGACCAGAGTTCAAATCCCCAGAGCCCACATAAGTGACTGCAGAGCCTGGTGGCCCACAGTTTCAACCCACAGAAGGCCGAGACAAGAGTTACCTCAGGTAAGCTAGCTTGGCTAATTAGACTAGCCAGTTTGATTGAGAGACCTTGTCTCAATGAATAAAACATAGAACCATCAAAAATATTCCTGATGTCAACCCTGGACCTCCATATTCATGTAGAAATACACATGTGTACCAACACACCTAAGAGCATGCATATAAACAGGCATGCACACCACACATATGACAAAAAAGAAAAAGGAAAAGGAGTTCAAGGAAGAAAAACAACAACATAGAATAAAGAAAGAACAGTTTCCCAGTCAGTCCATTTTTGTTTAGTTTTCTTTTTTGGTTTGGTTTGGTTTGGTTTGGTTTGGTTTGGTTTGGTTTGGTTTGGTTTGGTTTGGTTTGGTTTGGTTTGGTTTGGTTTGGTTTCATTTATAACTGAGGGCCCAGAGAGATGTCTCTGCAGCTAAGAAAAGCATTTGCTTTTCTTCCAAAGAACTCAAGTTCAGTTCCCAGCACCCATGTCAAGTGGCTGACAACCACCTGTAGCTCCAACTCCAGGGGATCCCACACCCTCTTCTGGCCTCTGAGGGTACCTACATGTGTGTTCATACAGCTGCACACAGACACACATACGTATACACAAAAGTAAAAACAAATATTTTCAAATATCTATAACTAAGTATATGATTATGAAAATTTTAGAGCACGAAATTTTAAAAAAAAAAAAAAAATTTCAGTCACTCATCAGTCACTGCCAAATGAAAGAAAAGAAACCCAAGCTCAAACCTGTTGTTCATACACAGATATCTCAGAGAACCATACTGAAATCCCTTCAAGGGTCTAAAAGTGTCGCCATAGAATTTTATACCTTGCTAAGCTATCACCAAAGGCTGGGAGTAGAGTAAAGCTTGAGGGAAGAAGAAACTTGTTACCAGATGAATCAACATTTACAGGGGAGTGTATGATGAGACAACATAGGAGTAAGATAAACACAAGACCCTCTTAAAGGATCATCCCAAAATGCCAGCATAGCAGAACACAGAATCATTGGTCTAGGTGAAAACAGAACAGAGGGTTAGAATGGCAGGACTGTGAAATCCAAATTCTAGATATCTGAACTTACTCCAAAAGCCTGAAGCCTGTTATAGTAGCGATCACAGTGCCTACTTGGCTGTGACATGTGACACTTACTTACAAAGTCACAACAAAACCAGGCTGATTTGTTTCTTGAATATTTGACTTCTAGACAAAGCCATGTAATCAAGCTTACAAAGTTAAAAGTGCCCATTACTGCCCTTAGCAATGAGCACTCGGAAGCACAAATGCTAGAACACGGAATAGTATCTTGAGGGAAGAAAGAGATGACAGGTTAGGAGCTGTTATGTTCACCTCAGAACTGTGGGGTCAAACGCTGTCATAAGGAGATGAAGGGATATAGACTATATATATGTAAGGGTGATTTCAATTTGCAAACAGAGTTAATAAAGGAGAGAAAGTCTATGTGTGTGTGTGTATATGTGTGTGTGCACAGGTCGTGTGTGTGTGTGTGTGTGTGTGTGTGTGTGTGTGTGTGTAATGAGTTGTGGGCAGGTAGGGAAGAAAGAGATAAGGGTGTCTGTATAAACGAGAAAGCTCAGTTGGTTACAGGAAGTCAGTGTATGATGCCCAAACTTGAGTAACAATGACATCATTAGCATGCCATATAGATGCATGGAGTTAATTACCTAACCAAATAAAACTGAACAAAACAACTCATGGAGTTAAAAGTAGTTTACACAGGAGAATGGGACCAGAGTGCCAGGGTGCTGTGACAAGAGCCTGTTGCCTTTCGTTGTAAAAGTGTCTAGGGTCTGACAAGGAGGCTCTGCCAGTGAGGCATCTGCCTCAAGACTAAAGACCTGAGTTCCTTCCCTGGAACCCACATGGTAGAAGGAAGGAAGAGACTCCTGAAAGTCCCCTGATCTCCATATGTTCACAGTAGCACACATGCATGTGAACACGCGTGCACACACACATACTAAATAGCATGTAAAAGGTGTATCTACCACATGACGCTTTAAACACATGTCAATTGTTGAGAACAAACATTTTTAGGCATCATTTGAGCTGCACTTGACTTCATACTGTGGTCACAGGTAGTTCAGGTTGGACCACACCAGGGGCAGGAGATGCTCTGGCTGCTTTTCCAGTGAGCCCGGTTTGTCTCCCAGCACCCAGATATCAGCTCACAAGCGTCCGTAACTCCAGTTTCAGGGAATTCAACATTCTCTTCTGGGCTCCACAGGCCCTGCATGTATGTGGCACGCATGCGTGCACGTACCTTCACACACACACACACACAAATAAAAGTAAAAATAAATTTACAAAAAGAATGAGACATGCCCATCATACTTTGGCTCCCTAGGGTGACAAGCCTGTTCCCAGTGATGATGTGATAGTTGCTTATCATCTAGAAGCTATTTTAAACTAAAAATGTAGATTGTTCTATTCCATTCTGTTCACAGATCAAACCCAGGAGGCAAATTATTCAGAGAAATATGAGTCACCAGCCATTGGAGAGTACCTTCTGGGCCATGACTCCCCACCCACTGGCAGTCCTTAAGGATTCATCCATTCTCACAGACACTGTTTATCACAGGCCTGCTAAGACCAAGGACACTTGCAGTATCGCACAGGCTTGCTGGACTCCGCATCCCTCCTGGAGGTAACTTGAGGGGCTCTCCCGAGCTGCTGACGATCCTTGCAAAGGCTGAGTGTCAGCACACCCTCGCCCACACCAAGCCTTTAGTCCACCAGCCCCGGAGACTTTGACCCTTTGAGACCCAGGTCTTTCGATTTCTTTAGATGTGTTGCCTAAGCAATCCCTCTTGTTTCCAAATGTGGAAAAAGCAGACTTTGAACATTCTAGGTGACAAGTTCCAACCCTGAATGCCTGGGGGTAGCTGATCAACCCCAGCAGCAGGTGGGAGGGAGGGGCCACCTGACTCTGGAGGCTGAAGAGGTAAGTGAGTGACTTTAGAACCAGGGTGCTACTGGCAGCCCTCACCGCACCTGATCAGGCTGGGAGGCAATCCTGTGCGGTGAAAAGATCCCAAGGCCCTGGGGTCTGAGACCCAGAATATAGTTCTCCCTTTCCCCAAGCTGCGTTGGGTGCGTCCAAACAAGTCTCAGCAGCTCTCTGGCCCTCAGTGTCCTCACCTGGAAGATTAAAGGGTTCAACCACACAATGCCCACAGTCCCTTCCAGCTCTGACTTGCTCTCATTCCATGATTGCGTGACCACCAAATTAAATTAAAATCAGAGTTTTTGCACCACCCTGGGAGCTGGCGAAGACACAGCACACACCCAGGAGTACATGAAAAAGCCTCCGACAGTGGGTCGCTTGGCTTTTTCTTGTTGTTATTGGGGTGGTTTTTTTTTTTTTCTCCTTTCCTGAGCTTATCAGCCCTTGATCAAGGGTTCCCTCTCCAGTGCAGGTGCTTATCTGCCGGCTGAGGCCAAGGGCGCATCTTAGAAACTTGCAGCTTGTGAGGCAATGAGGGAGGGCGTGCCTGCTGCTGTTAAGCCGCCACCTCTGGCTACAGCAAGGCGTTGTCTATAAACAGTCTTGCTTCATACAAGTCTGCCTGGGAAGCAGAAATAGTAGACCCACTCCTGCCTGACCTGCAAGGTCTGTACCTGGCCACCTTCAGGTGGGATTGGTTCATGGGGGAGATAGTGGGACCTGGCACCATCCTGTCAGGCTGGATTATATGTGGATCCCAGATAACACTTCCATGGGTAGAATTCTTCAGGCCTGGCTCTGGGCACTGAAGGATCCCAAGGGTCAGGGTTAGAGTCCTGTTGGCTGGGTAGATTTGGGGTCCCCTGAAAAAGGCAGACATTGCTGTCTGTGGGACATGGCCCACAGCTCCGTTGATTTATAACACCAAGGTGATTCATTCTCTCAAGGAAATACTCCTGAGAACAGACATTCCCTGGGCAAGGAGGAAGCAGATGATATCATGAACGCAAAGCGTATTGGGATTTCCCATTAAGAGGTCCTTGGCTTGTGTTTGCAGAGAAAGAGTGTAAGATGCAAATGATTACCATAACTTCTGCTTATCTGGTGAACATAAGCCGATACTATCTCTCCAATGCACCGCTTTGGGGAAATCAATCATGTTACTCTTTACTGGTGTGATAATATGTCCAAGAAGACAGAGTTAAAGGAAGTTTGGTTTCAGCTCACAGTTTGAAAGGTCTCAGTCCACAGTTGTTGGCACCATTGTCCCTTAGCCTGGAATAAGGAAGTGATGGATCAAAGCCGTTACATCTTGGTGGCCAGGAAGCAGAGACAATAAAAACACCTAGCTTTAGGGAAGACCTTCAAAGACAAGAGCTTGGGAGCCTACTTCTTCTAACTTAGTCCCACCCCATCATAGCTTGTTCAGCCATGAATTCATCAAGGGATTAGCCCATTGGTAAGTTAGTACCCTCGGGAGTCAATCACCTTTCAATAGCAGGTGAGCAAGATACAAGCCATGTCCACGATCTCAAAGCCTAAACACTAACTCTCTCTCTCTCAAACATCTTCCAAGAGCAACAGCACTTGTAGATAGACCAAATGGCTCAGGGGATGCCCTTTTTGAAGTGTGCTCTACATGTCAACTCAATACATCCTAGAGGATCAATGGAGTCATGATCACAACATTTCCTGTTCTCGTGGGAGAAAACTAAGAAGACACTTTTTATGATCTCCTTTCATAACGATGTCCCGCCTCAGTGCAGTCCTCCCAAATCCAGGTGGAGTGTTTTCTTCCTTCCATCCACCTACTCCTCCTCCTCCTGTTCCCACTTATGGAATACTATCAACCTCAGCAGCCAGTATGTAGTGTTTTATTGCAGGTGTAAACAAGTCTAGACCTTTTTGGCCTGACACAAGGCTGCTCACCACCGCACTCTGTGGCCACACAGCTAAGCAGGTGCCTTCTTGAAACCCAAGGTTCCTGAAGTGCCTGAGCTGGTGGAGTCTCAACATGCACTTCCTGGTCACCAAAACAAGAGAGGCTGGGACCACTTACCAACTAATAAACACCTCAGCCTAGCATTGACCTAGGTCACCCATTGGCTAGAGAGAATCACATGACCACTCTCAACCACAAGACAGGAGGCTGGGTCTCTGTAGCAGGAAGGGTGTCTGCTGTGAAGCTCTCTAGGCAGGTCCCCAAAGGCATTAAAACCTCCATCCTCAGAGTTATAGAGGGAGTTGCCTTTCTTCTCCAGAAACTAGGGGGAAATGCTAGTTCTGGATATTTCCACAGATGTATAGGATTTGTGAAGCTTTTTTTTTTTTTTTTTTTTACCTCAACTTCCCCCTTGTTTTGTCTATAAAACAAGAGTATAAGGATTACTCAATCATAGAGTAACAGAAAAAAAAATGTGTCATTTGATGCATGTACTTCATGCCCAGCCGATAACGCTGCATCCTTCTCTTTCCCATGTTCCACCAAGGTCTTCCAACGCTCCCCTAACTCTTCCCACCTGGCATCTCTGTCAGTCCTACAGTTCCACCTCTGCCTCAAGCTGTCTTCCTTCCAGTTTATCCTGTCCATCTTCCTGGGCCACAGATTTCTTTCTTGTTCCTTTGTTCACAGCTATCCTACAATGGTTGGTAAATGCTTGAGATAGTCCATACCGTCTCTATCTTCCCATCCTCTGCCTCCTCCACACCCATGGAACAATCCCCACTCCATGGCTCTACATTATTTGCTTTCTGCTCACTGGCTTTTGAGCCGTCCTTTTGCTTGGAGTGGCCTTTCCCCTACCTCACCGGAGACGTTCACATTCCTCCTTCAAAGCTTTGTGTATGTCACGTGAGAGCCCATGAAGGCTTCCATGACTATTTCAGCTCCCTTCATTCTCCCTGTTACTGCGTTCCTTACACAATCCCCCGTTCTACCATCAGCCGAGACCTGATTCCATAGACAACTGACCAAGCCTTGGCTTTGATCTGGCGGTTGTTCTCAAACTCACGTTTTGAGCTTAGAAACTTTTTCTGTCTGTATTCAGCCACCCTTGGTGGTGAAGGGGAACCCACACACTGTCGAGCTGTCAGAGAAACACCCCTACTTCTTTATGGTGACCTCTTCCCAGGGCTGCTTCTATCTTTTTAGATAGAGCTTTGTCCTCCTGTGCCCAGGGTTGGTAGTATATAAATGCCCTCCTCTTTTAACGAGGATCCCTCCTTACTCACTCTCTGGAGTGACTCTTCCATACACATCCTTCATCGCTTGATAGACTATAGATAGACTATAGACAAGTCGCACTCGTGACTAGAGAAACATGATTTCAGGGAAATCACCCCATGCCCAGTATGTCACATGAGGGGAACAGAGCTTTGATTCTTGTACTACAGGTGTAGGAGCGTGCAGGACTCTGGTGGAAACTCACATCTGTCCCACACAGAACTATACAAGATGTGACCATTTAACCTATTCAATGGGTGAGGAATCTAAGATGCAGAATGAGGACAGACTGAGGCTCAAGGTCCTTCTGTAATTGGAGGTCATGGGTAGAGTCGTGGGTAGAGTCACTTTCCAGATTCCTTGTTCTGAAGTTTGTGGAAAAGCAAATGACATCGCTTGGTGGGTGACCAACTGACATGTGGGTGTGTGGGACACAGCAGGACAGCCCCACCACCTGGGAAAGTGAACCCTATGTTTATCCCTCCAACTGCTCACAGCACTGAGGGAGGAAGGCGAAGTGCTGAGTGCTCTGTACCACATGGAGCCTAGGACTTAGTGTTTATGCAAATTTCCAACACAGAGCAATGTGAATTCAGTGTGTAATACATGCATATATAATTCCAGCTTCCTATAGGTAGATGCATATGAATCACTACTGTATGTGTTCAGGGAATGAGAACCGGTGGTCTGGTCCACACAGCTGGAGCCCATAGGTTTATCTCTAAGTTCAGCATTTTTCAAGCATCTAATACTTTCAGGGCAGTCAGAACTTCTGTGTAAATATCTAATATAAGTAAAGCACAGGAGTTGAGGTGAGGGGCTAATCCTGAGGGGAAGGACTTCTTTGCTTCTAAAATTTCCACAAAACACTACAAAAATTCTAGATTCACATCCCATAGTGGCTGCCATGGAACAGCGACACCTTGACCAACAAGTCCCTTACTCCCCATATCCGTCAACTTCATTCCTGGGTGACCAGAGACTTTCGTGTCAGCGATCACTCAGATGAGCTTACAGTTCTGAGCCCCATGAGGTCTCACTCAGGACTAGGTAACTAGTCCTCTGTTAGGTAACTTCCCTCTCCTACATGGCAGATATAAATGAGATAGCCCGCATGGAGAAAGTAGGCATTGCTAAAGGGCAAGAAAGAAGGGAAGTGGAGAGAGAGGGAAGAGGGAAGAGGCAAGGAAGAAAGGGAGGGAAGAGGGAAGGGGAGGAAGGAAGGAAAGAGGGAGGAGGAAGGTTGGAAGGGAGGGAGGTAAAGGGGAAAGGGAAGAGGAAGAAGAAATAAAAGAGATGACAGGAAAGAAGAGAAGGAGGAAGGAGACAGGGACAAAAGAGAGAGGGAGAAAGGGAGGAAAGAGGGAAGGGTTGGGGAAGAAGAAAAATATTCAGAGAAAGAAGAAAGGAAGGAGGGGGGAAAGAGGGAGGGAGAAAGGGAAGCAAGAAGGAAGGGAGGGAGAAGAAAAAAGATAACAGAGAAAGAAGAGGGGGAAGAAGGAGGGAGGAAGGGGGAGGAAAGGAAGAGGAAGGGAGGAGGGAGGAAGGAAGGGGGAAACTACCTAGATTCTTTGCTGTGGATTAGCCATGGGGTCTTGCCAACCCAAGGGAAGTTTTCTCCATGTAGCCCTTGACCTCTCATCTATGCATACTCGTACACATGCACACAAACAGACACACAGACATAATATACACATGGCACATGCCACAGTCCTACTAGTGACTCAGGCTTCACATCCGTCTCCACTGAGCAGCCCCTGGGGAATTCTGTGTTAGTATCTCTATCAGGAGGATCAGACCAGTTCAGTCCAAAGTGTCTTCCCACCATCTTCAGCCTTCTTCCCAGGGTACAAGTGCAGAGACTGTGGTGCACTCCCTCCCACCTCCCAGAGGGAGCCAGACTTGTCCTCAGGAAGCTTCTCTATGCAGATGGACTCCAAGTTCCTAGCAAGAAGCACTCAGAGATAAGAGCAGATCCCTAAGGCCCCTAACCAGGGGGATGTCCCCATAGCAATAGACGCCAGCACCTCCCCACTACATGGCAGCAGGCATATGCTAAACATGACACTTGTCTGTTTGAACCACACTTTATGAGCACAAAGTGGTCTTCCAAGTTCAAGTTCAGGGCTTTCTTTTTCCTGAACACAGTCACTTTGTGTCTGCATCACAGTGAATTTGGAAGCTATGGGAGGACAGGGCCCTCTTGGTCACATTATGCTATTTCTCTTCTAAACAGCTCAATGCTCTGAGGCAAGGCAGTGTTATCTGAGCATTTGGACATTTGAGGAAGAAGGAAGGGGCCTTGGAGTCTCCAGGTGCCCTTGTGCAATCTTGCTTCCTCTGTCTGTTAAAAGATACATGGATGCTCATAGCCCAGTATGCCCCTGCAGCTGTTCCTGACATGACTTTCCCTGGCCTCTGAGACAGACCAACTAATGTGTCCCATGGAGAAACAAACTGGGTCCTCTGCTGCCTTGGGTTGCTCTCTGTGAGCAAAGCCAGTCGCAGGATGTGGTTGGCCAGAACAGCAAGGCACCTAGAAAAGGGTTTCCCAGGGCCTTTGCAACAAAGCCACAGGCTGAGGAGACAATTAGTGGCCTCTGCTTTCTTTTCATCATGCAGACTCTTATAGCAACCAGAAGAAGAAGAAAGGCCGTTCCCCACCATGAACATTCCTCCTTCTCATGAAAGGTTGAGCTGAGAAAGGATTGCGAGCCAACTTTGATGCTTTTCACCAGGCTGACCACCGGTGAGGGTGCCTGAGGCTGTCCTGTCTACTGCTAGTAGAGCCTAAGTCATCTGAGGAAGAGGCACCAAGCTGCTGCTAAAAGCTGTTCAGACAGTAAGACTTTCTTGCTGAAAAGCACTTGAGCGAGATGCATGACTGTCCAAAACATGCTGAAGAGAGATCCTTCAACTCATGGAGGCTTGGAAAGGAACAGAGGAGGGGCCAAGGAAGGAGAACACATACATACACATACTCTCACTCTCACATACGTACACATGCACCACACACACATACACACATCTACACATCTACACACATACAACACACATATAACACACACACACACACAACACACAACACATACACACTCACCTCACATACACACATACATACACACACATACACACACATACACACACAACACACATATACAACACAAATACACATACCCTCATACACACACACACTCACACACTTGTATCTTTGCCAAACTCAAGCACTTGAAAGAGTATTTGACTGTTGCCTGGCCTCCTAGCAACCTACTCTGCAGTTCAAAGTGGACTCTGGGTGTCTACAGGACATGATACCAGGATGAGTTGTCCATGGACTGAGAGGCCCACCCACCTACCTGTGCATCTTTAGAAAGGGAAGGAAAATGGCAGCCCTCACAATGGGAGCCCACTACCAGAGTGGCTTTGGAAGGCCAGTGACTCGTAAACAGCACGAAAGGCAGGCTTTGTGCATTTGGACTTGACTGAGCCTCTCTGCACATTCTCCATCAGCAAGTGACTGCCCCTCCCCTGTTCTCCCTGAGAAACAAGGACTCCCTCTGTAGTTGGATGGGGCTATGTGAGAAGGCTGGAAGAGGCTCTTAGAACTTAACAGAAACCATGACCAAAGCAAGTCTCGTTGGGGGAAGCCAACCGGAGGGATGGCATGCCAGACCAAGATCACAGAGGCATCATCTAGGAGGCTGGGGCAGTGGAAAAGGATCTTATATTTGAAGATTAACCCAGAAGAGAAGTAGAGAGGACAGGGGCCATGGATCTTACTGTGTGCAAAGGCAGGTTCTCTGAGAAACAGGACCTGAGCCTTTGAGGAGTGTTTTTGCAAAAACACTGCAGGAGAGCTGGAGACAGGGGTGTAAAAGGAAGGGTTTGACATAAAGAAAAGCTGACATATAATCCACTACCAGCAGACCTCATTGGAACCTTGCTGTGGACAGCAGCCTTCAGGAATGCCCTACCTCAAGGCTAAAGGAGCTGGGCATTCACACTTCAGTGCTAAGATGACATTGATACAAGTGACCTGAGACCCTAGAAGAAGTATTTCTTTTGAGGATGATTGGGGTGATGCAGCCAACCCCACAAGTGCCATCCTAATGGGTTTTAGTGGTGTCTACTACAGAGTACATCTGCTACATAGGTGTGATGGTTTACATACGCTTGACCCAGGGAGTGGCACTATTAGGAGGTGTGGCCTTGTTGGAGTAGGTGTGTCACTTTGGGCATGACCTTTAAGATCCTCATCCTAGCTGCCTGGAAGCTAGTATTCTGCTAGCAGTCCTCAGATGAAGATGTAGAGCTCTCAGCTCTTCCTGCACCATGCCTGCCTGGATGCTGCCATGTTCCCACCATGATGATAATGGACTGAACCTCTGAACTGTAAGCCATCCTCAATTAAATGTTGTCTTTTATAAGAGTTGCCTTGGTCATGGTGTCTGTTCACAGCAGGAAAACTCTAAGACAACCAGAAACCTCTTCCAACTGGAAATTGACTCCACCTTGGTGCAGAAGCTGAGACCTTGGCTACAGGTCTCTTCTGCAGGGGGACTTAAAAGAGGGTGGTCGGTGAGCAGCTGTTGCTGTCTTTGTGCTGTGGCCACATCGGATACTACCCATCCACTCCTCCTGTGGAGATGAGCATCTGAACTTAGGTTGTTACCAGAGTGACCCACCCACTTCCCTACCAGGAAACCTCAACTCAAAGCAGTAAGGGAATCAAGACTGTTCAATGGACTCACGGAACTATGATCCTACTACTCCTTCTCCTTTGTGAGCGAGTCTTAGCTTTACGAACCTGCAGGGCCTGAGACTGCAGATCTTTCTAGATCACCTATTATTCTTTTAATGATGGCCTGATCCTCAATCCCTCTGCCAGGGCATGAAGTCTGTGTCTTTCTGTGTTACCTCTGACTCTCACATGTCATTCTTACTTGATGATTCATCACCCTTAGCCTTGCACCGTGTCTCTGCCATGCATCTGGTGCCCCCGATGTCAGTTCCATAATATCTAATTGCTGTTGTCTCCCTCCTCATCTGAGACGGTGGACCTGCAGTGGAGCCCTCTCTCTCATCTCCGTTAACACTTCAGCACCAGCCAAAGGTTTCACCACCCCCTTGATGTAGCACATCAGGGCCTGCTCATCTATTGTCTGTTCTTAGTGATAGTGTCTTCCTTGCCACCGGGCCAGCAGCATCTCCAATATCCAGAGTCCTTTCTTGAGTCTGCATCCTCCAGCCTCTGCAGAACCATCAGCTATTTACTGGGTTCCTGAGTAACAGACTGGGGGATTTATTTGAGGAAAGCTTCCAGAAACAAAAAAACTTCAAGGGGATAGAGAAGAAGGATTGAGCAGGAGAAGTTGAATCATGATGAAGGCATAGTAAACCAACCCCCCCCAGACAGTGTTACAGGGAATGGGAACTCTAGTCACCCCTTTTATAGACAGATAGCAGTGGACTACTACATCACTATATGGTCCAGTCCTGTATACTCCTGTTTGATGCCCTTTAGTAGACACCGGTTTCAACTCGTATGGTGGATGGAGATGTAGGGCTGGTGTCAGAGAACGTTGATGCATCAAAACTATGTCTCTGTTGTCCTATCTCCTGGACTGCTCACTCACACATCCAAGTGTCTTCCCTGCTTGCTCAGGCTGAGCATTGAACATCAAACAGAAAAGCATTTACTTCTCTAGGAAGAGAGTGTCCATGTCTCTATACCTACCACCACTCCCCTTTGTACAAGTGCTAAAGTGCCCAAGGCTTCTCTCCCTTGTCACTGCCCCCACCCACCCAGTGTACTGTGTAGGTTGGTTTATTTGTTCATTTTTCTGATACCTCTTCCTCACCTACCCTGAAAGGGACTCAATGCTGGACATAGAAGAGAAATACAGGAATGAGAAGAGTCTACCTCCCAATGTCACTCTGAAGCCCTAGGACCCAACTGGCTTTGAACAGCTAGCCTGTCACCTAGTTGACACCTACTGAATGTATTTTCCAAATCACTTCTTTCATGTTCATGCAGAGTTTAATCCGTCTTCCACCTTCCCATTGCCCTTGGGTTACGTCAACCAATGTGCAGGACCTGGCAGGAACATCAATATTTAAGAAGCAGTTGGACAAGTCCAATTAACAAAACAAAAGTAGCAGATTCACACCTAACTATGATTACCCTTGAGGCCACAGGCCATTTTGTGGGTAGGGCAACAGTTCTATCAGAAATCAGTTGGTTACAACTATGGCAGTTATGCCAGTAGTGCACTAGTAAGGCCTTCTCATCTGGAAGGCTCATATTTCAGCAGGCAAGATCTAAATCTGGGAAAGAGCATTGCTTACTTCTCTCCCCCAAATGTCTGTGGAGCAACTTCAAGCAGTATGAAGGTTAGCCATCATGGAAGAATCTTCTAGCTCAGTTCCAGTGTGGTTTCTCTGAATTCTGCAACTAAGATGTGTGGTGGGTCCAGCAAATGAAGCCTTCCCATTGGTTCAGGTGGGCTCCCCAGGAAGGTGTGCCATGGGTGATTACTCCCTTGTATTTCCCACTAGGTTTGGGCTCCCCTAGCAGAGGCTCCCTTCTTCTGTATGTTATGTATGTTATAACATCAGGACCTTCTGAGGAAAAGTGAGAGACTTGTTTAGAGGTGAGAGTCAGAGAAAACAAAAACAATAACGGAGAAATGAGGAAGATAGAAGTATGTAACTTTAATTTTTTCAATGCCTATTTTTAATGATGGTTCTAAAACACTTTAACCTGCCTTCTACCCCACCACCTACCAGAAGTAGTGGAAATGAAGGATACAGGAAAGTGGACCTTTTTAGAAATGGTTCTTTGGAGCAACTCCATCTGCATTGTCAAGAAATCATCAGCAGTTCAGTTCACAGGTCAGCAGTGGCCGCTTGGTCCACCCACAAACACTTCACAGATACACAGCAGTCCAGTTCAGTGGAGTTGGGATAGCAAACATGAATCCTCAGCAGTGACATGACCTAGCAGAGACAATCAGGCCTCAGCCTCAACACAAGCCAGCAGGAGGGACCCAGAGGAACAGCGGGAGTTCTCTGCTGTGCCTCTCTCAGGGAAGCAAAGATCAGCGAAGACTGAAGACCAATAAGCCGTGCACAGCTAGCTCTCTAAGCAAGCCTAGCTCAGCCCCTGTCACAGTCCATTGAGCCTATTTATACTCTCCCAAACATTACGTGTCCTCCACAGGTCTTGCCTCAGCACATGTATCTCTTAGCACCACCCTGTCAATCAGCCCAAGTCTGAGGAAGGAAAAGAAGCTGTGACAAACCACCAGAAGTTTTTTGGTGCATTTCTCTCTACAGAGTCCTGACAAAAGGAGCTCAACTACACAATGTAAGGTGAACCAATACATGCAAGTCGCTAGCAAAGAATTCTTCATCATGTGTCCTTTCACGTGCTTGCTTTAGCAGAACATCCTTTCACTTGTATTTGCTTCATCAAAATGTTTCTTCATGAGTCTGCCTTAGCCTTTTACCTGTGTCCACGTCAGGAAAACATTCCTTCAAGTGTTTGCCCCAGCAAAGCACCACCCAACACAACTGACTTTCCAAAGAACCCTTTGGTTTCCACTTCAGAGGTATGGAAGGAACAGTGAAGGGACCAAGGAATGTGTCTCATTAGGGTTTTATCTGGTGAGCCTTTGCCATAGAAAGCAGACACCACAGTGACAGGGGACTTTGTGGTACAAGATTAGCTGAAAGTGTCCAACAGGCTCATCACCTTATGAAGTCCAAAGCCAGGGCAGGAAGGTGCTCTTCCCAAGGAGGGTTCTAGAAGGTAGAGCCCAGACAGGGTCAGGGTACAGAGATCTAATCTTATGGGTAGAGTGTCTCTGAGGTTTAAGCCAATGCTATTTGTCTTATCCAATCACATGGGGAAACCTTTCATCAGTCTGTGGACTAGGGCTTCTGAGCTCCTAATGAGCCAATCAGAGAGCGAATCTAAATTAGATTGAAGGCATGAATGGGAAGCAAGCCTCTCCCTTTCATGAAACCCCATAAGTAGAAGAGAAGTCTGGGGCTACAACAACTGGGGCTAACTTGTGCCAATGAAGGGGAGGAGGATAATTTAAGGACATAGAACAATCTGTGTGCTAGCAAGTGGCAGGCACTTAACACAGAGCTCAGTGCCAAGGAATCCAGTCACTTGCAGCCTAATGATGTTTCAGAAAGTTGACATCAAACCACATACATCATGAAGTTCCATAAGGATTCATGGCCTTATGATTTATTGACCCTCCAAGTGGGTGAGCATACTCTGATCTTCACACACATAAAGTCACCTTATGGCATCTTTCTTAGAAGGGCTCTCTGGCATGAGCATTGCATAGCTATGTTAAATTAGTAAATGTTGGCAGTTGTGATGGGGTGGTTAGAAGTCAAAGAGTCAAGGATAAGAAAGCAGGAAGTGACAAATGGGACCTCACAAAGTCCAAAAGCCTCTGTGAGGTGAAGAAAACTGCCAGTCCAATGAGGAGGCAGCACATGGGACAGGAGGAAACACTTGCCAGCCGTACATCTGACAGACCATTAGTGCCCAGAACAACGGCTCTAAACCTTCCTCATGCTCTATTCACAATATCTGGAAATGGAATCAGTAGAGAGGTCCTTCCACAGAAAAACAGATGATGAAAACTTGGTGCATGCACACAATGGGATTTTATTCTGCTGTAAAGGAAACTGGAATTTGCAGCTAAATTGATGGAACTAGAAAAATTAAAGAAGTAAAGTAACCCAGTCCCCCAAAATCAAATGCTATATGATCTCTCATGTGAATAGTATTTCAGTTTTTTAGATATGTTTGTCAAACTTGAGATGTCTGTGGAAATGCTGGTGCAAGAATGACATCATGGTGAGGGAAAAATGATGCAAGAATGACATCATGGTGAGGGGGAAATGATGCAAAATTGACATCATGGTGAGGAGAAATGATGCAAGAATGACATCATAGTGAGGGAAATGATGCAAGAATGACATCATAGTGAGGGGAAATGATGCAAGAATGACATCATAGTGAGGGGAAATGATGCAAGAATGACATCATAGTGAGGGGAAATGACGTAAGAATGACATCATGGTGAGGGGAAATGACACAAAATGACATCATGGTGAGGGAAAAATGATGCAAGAATGACATCATGGTGAGGGGAAATGATGCAAGAATGACATCATGGTGAGGGGAAATGATGCAAGAATGACATCATGGTGAGGGAAAGAGGAAATAACTTAATGAGGATAGAAATCTCCGTATGAAGATAAGAGGAGGAGATATCAGAAGTGGTAAGTTTAAATAGAGATAGGTGGGAGACAGAGACAGAAAGTGGGTACAGGGAGAGGTTAACCAAACTAAGGATGTATAAAGAAGTTATATAGAAATCCATTGCCTTATACATTTATTAAAAATATATTTTAAATAAGACTTTGAATGGAGGTGCTATGCATGACTGGATAATGCTGATTCAGAAACTATACATTGTTAAGTGAGAAACTTAGTGTCAAGTGTAGGGCTGCATGTCTGCCTGCTGCTGGGGTGCTGGAGTGTTAGCAAGCCACATAGCAGAAGCAGAACTCTGTCCATGATGGGGGTCCCAGTCTGTGTTTTCCCCAGTGAAGAACAGCTGTGGTTCTGGCCTCCTGTTTACCCAGACACCTCTAGGGAATAAGGAGTGTTGGGAACAGGGGTCCATAGTCCATGCCTTCCCTATGTACTAGGCAAGAAGGGGAAGACTGAGCCCAGGACTGGGGTGGAATTCAGTTTGGTTCCAAGTGAGTACCGAGGGTATGGAGGAGCTGGAAGAGAGAAGGACTTCTCCAGGACATTTACCCATGGTTCTTTAGGATAAAGGCCTTCTCTCACCCCAGGTGATCCTTGATAAAGGAGAGGACCTTTGATTGTCCAAACTGCTTTATTTGATGGTGGATGTGAATGCATGTCATACTCAGGGTGAATCAGGGATTAAATACCTATTGCAGGAAAGAATGCCCAGGAAGGGAAGCTCATTGGCTAAACATTGGGGTCCTATCTAGATATCTCATTTGCGTGGAGAACACTTGGTTTTTATGCTACATTACCATGGTCCTCTCAGTGGGGTGTCATGGTTGCATGTTCCAGATCAGGTAGTTTGGCAGGGAGCTGGCTTACTACCTACCATTCTCAATTCTGAGATTTCCTAAGGGTTTTAGGCTTGCTCTTCTTACCAGTTTTTCTGTCTAATGGCATGATTCTCTTGCCCCCACAAGGCACCTCTTTAAGAATTGTTGACCAGGAAATCTCCAGAGACCTCTAAAACCATGCAGGTTATGGCCATTGCCCATGCTGTCCACCAAAATAAGATGGTAAGACTTCTGCCAAAACTGAGCTAGAAGCTCCTTATTGCTGTCTAGCCTTCATAGCATTGAAAGTTACTATATAAGGAGCTGGGGGAAAAGTCAGAAACCATCTTCCCTAGTGTAGACCTTGCAGGCTGCAATAACAATTTGCTAGATAAGAGGTAACTACTAATACAATAGTTCCATGATTGTTATAGTATAACCAATTCTTCCCCATGTGATTCCAAAGCGTGTCCTGTATCAGAGATTTCCAGGACTGTGGAGCTGGATCAGGCCTATAACTAAAGACCTAGTAGGAAATAGTAGGAAATCTACTATATTTTTCTTGATGTGGTGTTGATTGAACATGTCACCAAGCTGCTTCTTATATATGTATGCTTACAGTCATAGAGTAATGCTGTCTTCTCCCTTAATCAGAGAAGCTTCTCTTTGCAGACAACAGTGGTCAGTACAGAGACTCATGAGTAGCTACGGTACTGACAATGACCACTGAGTGGTCAGCATCGATCATGAAATCCCTATCTCCCCTCTCACAGAAGAGAGACCAGAAGGAACCTAAGAACTGAATGATAGCCATGGCACTTGCAAACTCACAATAGCTATGGATGCCTGCACAGAACCTGCACAAAATCAAACCACACAGAGCCATAGATGAAAGCGGGACTCAAAGTGGTTTAAGTGAGAATGGCCTCCAGAGACTCATATTTGAATACTTGGCCCCCAGTTGGTGGAACTGCTTAGGAAGGATTAGGAGGTGTGGCCTCATTGGAGGAGGTGTGTTCAGTGGGCTTCAAGGATATGGAAGACTGGCACCATTCCCAGAGCCTCTCTTCTCTCTGCCTAGGAGTCATTCCACAAGCATGAACTCCAAGCCCCTGACACCATATACTAAGCCAAATTGAAAGTTTTCTTTTATAAGTTACCCTGGTGTAACAAGAGTTTCAACCTGCCCAGGGGAGCTAATGTCAGTGATACAGTCACTGATACAGTTACCCATGCTGAGGTGTATGGAGTCACACCTATACTCACGGGAGAACCCCTGGATAAACCCAATGGGTCACAGAGCAAAAGTTACCAAACAAAGAGACTTCAAAGTGAGATGGCAACTTAGCGTTGTAGTGTTAATATTTTAATAAATCACGGCACAGGGTTACTACCTGCCTCAATGGTTTGTGTTCCTGAATGAAAGACACACAACCTTTATAGTTTAATATACCTTAAGCAGCACAATAACTGGTGACTGTCGAGTATCTATGCTGCTACAATCTACCTCCCGCCAATAATTTCAACTTACTATTTACTAATTTCTATGTTCCATCTTGGGCACTCCAGACCCATCGATGCAGTCCTCTGGGCCTCACTTTCTGGACCCAGAGCTCAGGGTGCTCTCCTTGATTCACTACCCCACAGTGGCCTCTGTCTCTCCTCCCTCCACACTCTCCTAAAACATGGTGGATCTCCTTCTTCCTCTCCTCCCAGTCCCAAACCCACAAAATCCTAAAATCCCACCTCTTGTCTGTCCTCCCCAGCTATTGGCTGTTGACATCTTTATTTACCAATCAGGACCAACTGGGGACAGGCTCCCAAAAGCTACATACAGACCTCTTATACAAATAGTTTTGGGGGGAGTATAATTAACATCACAATATAAACAGCTACATAGTGTGAAGAGGAACAAGGGCAGGGAGGCTGGGGGAGGGAGTAACAGTGATGTAATGTGTGTGTATATGAAACTATCAAAATAAATTATTGTCTTAAAGGGAAAAGAGTCCTGAGATTTCCCATACCATAGTGTGTCCATTGTATCCCCTGTCACCTGCCAGCTGCCCTCCCCTTTTATGCTTCTATTTACCTTGGATGGTGATGTCAAGAGGTAGATAGACTTGTCCTTGTCTTCCAGATGGAAAACCAATGCCTGAAGGCTGAAGCTCTCTGTTCAGATAGCAAGACAGGATTCTAACCCAAGTCTGTATGATTCTAAAGGTCCTAGCCATGAAGAAAAGGAGATACAGAGGAGAGCCAGAATCAGGGGTCTCTAAGCTTTGGTAGCCTACAAGGAGCCAATCATGAGCTTAGCAGACACACACACACACACACACACACACATGAGTTCAGTGCAAAAGAAAGCTATCACAAAGAAAGCTTCCCTGAGGTGACATCTGAACAAAGCCTCATCTTAATGGAAGGTCATGGCGCACATCATGGCAGTGTTTAAACTGGGGATTTCCTAGGGCTGTGGAGACGGGTTACCTCCTAACAGGGCTGACACGCACAAGCTTGAGTACCTGAGTTCAGATCCCTCAGCATCTTCATAAAAAAACTGGACATGGCAGAGAGCACCTGTGATCCTGTGCTGGGGAGGTGAAGACTAGAAGGGCCAGCCAGTCTAACTGAATGGCCAAGCATCATGAGAGACCCTGTCTCAAAAAGTCAGGTGGAGAGTGACTGAGGTCAACTTCTGGCCTCCACAAAATTACAAGCGTATACATATAAGCCACACACATGTACACACAAACACCCACACACACATACGTATACAACACAGTACACACACACTGTACACACACATATACCCACAACACACATCAACTACATCCCCCCACACACAATAATACACACCACATACAAAACATCACACACACACATACACATACACACACACACACATAATCAAACACCACCACATACACACATCACACACACACATGTACACACACACAGTACACACACACACATCATAACACACACACATTACACACATCACCACACACAATCACCACACACCCACACACACACAACCACCACCACACACACCACATCAACATCACCACACACACAACACACACACACACACACACACACACACACACACTGTGGGGCCCTTTTGACTGCCCTGTCCCTCGAATCACAATCACCTCCCTCCCACAGTCAACCCCAAGTTTTACTTCTCCACTCAGCTTTCTGGTCTCATCTCCATCTGTGTAGAGCATCCAGTGTCAGCGTTAGAAAAATAGCTGTTTTAGCGGGGCTGGCTGCAGGCCACAGGCTCACCTACAGCCAAGTGAAAAAAAGCTACTGGGCTTAGGGCAGAGAAGAAAGGGGCGTAGAATGGTGTCTCCCAAATCGGTTGTGCTGCGTTGAGAAGGCAGCGCTCGACTCGGAAGGACATTTATCTGTTGTGAACATTTTCCATTCTTCGTGATAATTGAGGTTTTTCATAGGCAGCTCCACACTAAAAGCCCCAGCGCCTTGTGAGCCCCACCCCACCCTCCGAATGCAATTAGAGAGGTTAATCAAACTCCTCTGTAAGAGGAGCGCCAGCCCGGCTGCTTTTGCATTTTTCAATCTAGAATCATTTGGGGACTTTTTAATTGTTAGTTGGGTTTATTTATTGAACTTGGGCTTAAAAGAAAAATAAACAGCAAAAAGGCAAGAGGTTGCTAAAGTCGCAAGAAGCCTGTGTGTGCGATTTAATAAAGTCGGTCCTTGTTAGCTCCCGCTGTCGCTAGATTCCAATGAATTCAAATTTCAGCCGGGTCTCTAAACATCACATATTTACATCTTCCGTCTATTATGGTACTTCAAATAAGATTGTTATGAAATTGCCCCAACTTTGAGCAACTGTAGATCATAAAGTAGGAAGATATTGCATTACAGGAGAGAGGCCGTATCTCATTTAAAACACATAAGCACATAATTTCATAGATGTATATCTGTAGCTGGATATATATCTATGAACAATGAAATTGCCCCAAAATTAAAAGCCTCTGGCTATATATTTGTAAACACAATCAGATCACAATCCAATAAAGGGTCGCTTTTGAATTAATGCGAACCACATGGCTCTTCCCGTCCTCACGTTTATAACTTTTCTCCTAAACAGCTCTCTCTGCCTCTGTCTCCACAAAAACAGAGTTTGTGCATGGGTTCTCCGGGCTTCTTTTGGCCAACGGCAAGCCACGCTTGATCCTAGGAGAAAGAAATTGTGTCAGAATGGTGAAAAGATCCAACAAAAGCAGGGCAGCCTTCCACACCTTCCTGGAGGAGAGTTCCATCTAATTTCATGTAATCTGTGATGGAAAACATTTTGAATTAAGAAAAAAAAAAAGCATCACTTCACCTGTTTTTGTGCTTCTGATAATGTGAATAGAAACTAGTTTGTTAAGCATAAAAGGGTGGCGATTTTATGTGCACATCCAAGACAAAGGCTGTTCCTCTAATTTGGATCATTTAAGACAAAATCTTCCAAGTGACAACCTTTCAGCTGTAGTTCACCCATCTGAGGCTGTTGTTTTCATAAGGACAGTCATTCCTGAGAGACAGGCGTACCGAGGGCTTTCCCTTCCACAAATCCAGCTACATTTCCAGAGGACTGGAATATTCAGAGTATGTGCTCAGTGACACCCTGTGTCTACACTGGGTCAAGAGATTCCGTACTTAGATCCTCTCTGCCCAGAGAGGCTGGTATTTCCAAAAGTATCAGGACCATGTAGCCTCATAGGACATAAAACCAAGTAATTCAAAAGAGGAATGACTGTCTTCTGTGTACCCCCAGGGTCCACAATAGTTAGATCTCCTGTGACCAGATCAAAGAGCCTCAACAATTCAATGGCAAATCACATATAAATCTCCTTGCTCTTTGGCCCTGTCTCGGGATCTCTGTGATAGTCCCAAAGAAGTGTCTGCTGAGGTCATGAGGTCATGATGGTAGCATGATGTGCTCACTGAAAATCCAATCTCATCACAACACGTTGTGTGTATGTATGAAACTGTTAGAAAATAAAATCAAATTTTTAAAAAGAAAACAGAGTCCGTGCTTATTCATTAGAGCAGAAGAAGCCGGTAGTGATGGTTACCGGGAGTCATTGGCAATCCCCAAACGGACCAAGGTGACCTGGAGATGACTGAATTCATAGAATAGTATGCCTCTATCCAAAAGGAGTAGACACCAGGAGCACAGGGCCAAGGCTGGTGACAGGCCTCAGACAGCAAAGGTGCCTGGCAAGATAAGATTGCAAAGGAGGAGCTGAAGGGGAAACTGAAGAATTTTCTCAGATGAACTTTCCTCAGTGTGTGGGATTTGATTTCTTTTCCAGGTCTTTCTCAATTAAGGAAAGAGGTTGAAACGCAAACGTCTTTGGAGTTACCGTTACTTTGAATGTTTGAATGTTAGACTAACTCCTGACCTATGAGGGAGAGAGTTTCAGTGAGTCTCAAGAGTTTCTCTCAGATTTTAACCTGTTGCTGATGTATATAACCTTGAGTGGGCCAGTTTCAGGACTGTGCAAACATCAAACTAAGATGACGTCATCCCCGCATCATTTATTTTCAGTCCATCCCTGCACTCTCCAAAATTTAAAGACAAAACTAAATGAAGAAGACGACTGAGTTCTCCCTGAAGGCTCATGGGTATATTATATTTATATTTCTGCATGTTGGTCCATTATTTCTAGGACACTTATCTCCAAAGGACAATATAATTTGTCTTAAAAACTCTAGAAGGACGTTTTTCATTCCTGCCCTTAGCTAGCTTTCGTCCTCTGGCACTGACTATAGCTCAGAAGGTCAGAAAGTAACCTTGGCATATTTGACTCTTTTGTACCTTAAACTTGTGCCTCTCTTACAAGCTGCTGGTGTAGAAGAAATTCATTTCTTACTCTGGGCTCAGTTTCTTCAAAGAAAGGTGTCCCTTCTCGAACCATATTTTCCCCTGAATCATCCTTCATTTCAGTGAAGTTTTCTTCAGTTATATCATTGAATATTTTTTCCTTTCATTTGTTTCTATCTCCTTGTAAAGAACACCAATAGCCTTGCTTATCACTGTATGTCTGTTTCCCATCTATTATATATATGCTGCCTTCATGATAATTTAAGGTCAACATAGGTTAAAATGGGGAAATATTTCTCAGTAGACACAGTAACTTGCAGAGAGGGTACTAACTGATATTTTTGTGGTAGTGTTAAGGATCCTAACTATCTTCTAATATGTACAAATCTGGCTTTCTACTAACTTGATTGTTCTGAGGGCCAGTAAGACCTTCTAGACTCGGCCTGGCCAGCAAGTCCTTCACCACATTCTCCAACACATTGATTCTTATTTTTAAATGGGAGTGGCTTACTCAGTTTAGTCTTTAATACTTCACCACCCCATCACTACTAGCATAGGAGCATCACTCACTCATATAGAAGGTTCCGTTGTAATCCATGGTTTCTTGAAAATGCCTTTCCAGGCTTTACTTTTAGTAAAGACTTGGCAAAGAGGAGTTGGGCTTTAGCTGTGGGTGTCCACAATTGACTAGGACATAGTAGAAGAGAGTGTGTTGGTTCTCCTTATCCACCATAAGAGGCATGGCAGACTCAATGAATCCAAGTCTTACATGAAAAGAAGTTTTAGAAGTATAGACCCGAAGCCTGGGAAAAGTCTTTGTTTCAGTCAACTTTTCTTCAGTTCTATCATGTAATTATTTTCTTTCTTTTTTTTTTTTTTTCTTTTTTTTTTTTTTTGGTTCTGATCTCTTGTAAAGAACACTAATAATCTTTCTTATTCCTCTTTTCTGTCTTCCTTTTGAAAGAAATGTGTCACCTTCATAGTCACTTTGAATTAACATATGTTGAAAACAGGAGTTGTGTCTTTGGTTGGGTTCCAGTCTTAGATATTCACTCCTTTTATCATAGGAGCACATAGATACACAGTCACAAACACACAGACACAGAACACACAGAGAGAGAGAGAGAGAACAGAGAAGAGAGAGAGAGAGAGAGAGAGAGAGAGAGAGGAAGACACACATAGGCATACACAGATACACAGTCACATACACACAGACACAGAGAACACACACATACACACAAGAGAGAGAGATCACACACACACATAGGCACACACAGATACACAGTTGCATTCAAAGAAGGGGAAGACACATGGAAACATGACTGACCCACAGCGTGGAACCAGATGTGTGACTGAGGACAGGAAGCCAGTGAGGCTGCCTACTCAGATTCTCCTGGGTCTCCCTCCTTCCCAGGTGTAGCTCATGCCTCTGGAATAAGAGAACAAGGAACTTCCACAGAGAAGCTTTCATGGCTGGCTTTGGAGGAGCACCCACATATACATACATACCAGATACACACACACATATACATACAACGCAGATACAATAACATACATATATACGCAGATACACACATACATTACATACATACCAGATACATACATATACATATTAGCGATACACACATACACATGTACATAGATACACAGATATACACACACATATACATACATATGCAGATATAACATATACATTCAGTACACACTATACATAATAGCAGATCACATACACATGTACATAATACACAGATAACACACACTATATACATAGCAGAATACACATATACATATATACATACACACACATATACATACATACCAGATACACAATACACATGTACTGACCATGATACACACATCAACATATACATACAAACAGATACGCAACACTTATACATACATAAAGATAGCACCACATATCTCAGATCACACCACATATACAAATACATACGCAATACAAACAGCATCATACATAGATAATGAATTATACACACACATACACATATACATACATATAGATACACAGATACACATTCGCTTCTCTGACCCACTTGGAGAACCAGGTTGCTAGGTGGCAGGGAGGAATAATCTCCTGTGATTTCCTTGGTATGGTGGAGATGCATCATTTCCCTCTTTGAGACTCAATCTCCAGAGAGAAAATGAAATGGCAACAGCATCTTAATAATCAGTAACTGAAGCACTCTACGAAGAGAACCCTTTAAAAATTAAAATGCTCTCCCAGTGGAGAAAGGCTCAATGGGGAATATGCTTATGGGACAGGCAGGACTTGAGTTTAGATCTCAGCCCCCATCGGAAAGGCAAGGCTTGGAGAAGAGTGCCTATGACCCAGGCTTTGAGAGACAGGCGCATCCCAGAGCCTCGAAGGCCAGTAACAGTAGCTGAAATGGTCAGTTTCAGAGTTTCAAGAGACCCTGTCACAAAAAATAAGATGGAGATCAATAGAAATAGCCAAAGTTGATGTCAAATCCTCTCTCACACACACACACACACATATACAACACACACATATACATACATATATACATACATACACATATACAGACATATATTCACACATACAGACACCTACCTACACAATATCACACATATACATACACACAATACATATACAGATATACACAGATATACACATACACATACACATATACAAACACATACACATATGCATACATACACAGATACACACACCACACACACACACACACACACACACAGTGCTTACTCATCTTCTTGAGTGTCTGTCGGGCCTCCTTCTATCTGTCTGTCTATGTCCCTCAACACAAGAAGAACGTAAACAAAACATACTCAGGGGTTGCTGGAAAGCAAGGGCATGGTGATTCTAATTTTCTTTATGTGGTTTTAAATTCCCTCACTTCCCTGAAAGAAAAAGGAACATGTGTTATTTATATTGCCAGGGGAAGCACAAGTCTTACAAAAACCCTGATCTTGCACAGTGATTGTGGGATGGCTGATCCAGGGAAGGATGTAAAGGCCAGCATCCCCCAGGCCAACGGCCCACAGCCTCGCTTCCGTTACCTCACTAGCCATGGCCCCATCCCAGGCCCTGCCCGCTCTGAGCCTTCATGCCTCACCTATGGAGGAATGATGCTGATTCTGGGGGTGACTGGTGACTAACGGGTGATCTATATACATGGGGTCATGCAAACGGTAGTCTCCAACATCAGATCCTTGGCTTCAATGGAAAATCCCAGCTGGATCGTCCTCAAACTTTTAGAAGTACGTACCCAAACTGTGGCCAAGAACTTCTGGACAGTGCCGTTCACTGAGAGTGGGAAAATTGGAACTGCTCCTTTCTGACCTGCAGGGGATATTTATAGGCCCCATGCCCAATCACTGCTGCAACCAGAGCTCTCTCTACAAACTTACTGGCTCCTTGGCTTGACCATAAAACTCCAAAGATATTTGAGAGGGCCCAGACTCCAGCCTTTACGCCACATGAAAGCGACTCTCATTCCTGTCCCAGTTAGCTGCAATCAGTCCCTGCAGGAAACAGGCGGGAGAGGGAGGAAGCTGGAGAGGATTGGGGGAGCTGAGGGGAGCCCGCTTGTTGGATCAAAGTGGTCTGTGGCCTGTAGCTGTAAAGGGTTCACCCTCTACAAACTCACCAAGAGCAGCACATAGTATATGCTCAGTAAAAGTTGACTAACTTGAATGTTAGGATCTTTGGGTAAAATCAGGATGAGGTATGGTACAGGGTGGGGGTGTTGCCTTCTGGAAGATGAGAAGTTGAAGATTATCATTTGATAAATGCAGCCTTCTCCCCATGCCCAAGGAAGTATGAAGTTGGCTTGGTCCAGCTCAACAGTAGGAGAAAGAGACCCCCACCTCTGCCCCAACTCAGGCACAAATGTGCACTACCTCTCAGTCAAGTGAAGACATTTCCAGAGCCTGGCCTGAGAGAGCCCATTTGGAGGTGTACCTTAAGTACCTCAAGCCAAGTTTCCCAAATCAAGGCACTGAGTAAATAAAACCTCCTGAAGTCTTTCCCTGTCTTCAACTTCCCTTTAAGTTCAACGTGTGTTGAATTCAGGGGAAACACGAACCACATGTTTTTAATCCATCAACACTTAAATCATCAAAATGTTGGAGGCCGACAATTTTGGGGGCCGGCGGGAACGCTGGAGCCTTTAAAAGACTTTCCTCTATTTCTCTAGCAATCAGAAGTAGCCTTTTTTTTTTTTTCCAGAAGAAAACTGGATTTCACCTCCAAAAAGGCTGCTGTGCTCTGTTCCCAACTCAGGACCCTCGGGGGCCGCGGCAACTTGGAACTTGGCAAGAGTCCGCGGTTGGGACAGCTGTGCAGAACGCTTTTGCTGTTTGAGAAGCTCCATGCTTCTCTCCCTCCCTGTGCTGCTGTCAGAACCCCGGAGGAAGAAGAAGTAAGTGAAAGTTTTAACACTAAGAACCACAGAGAGAGAGAGAGAGAGAGAGATGAGGACACTGGTTTCACCCACATGGCCAGCAGACAGACACTAGTCATCTGACCACTGCACCACAGGCCACTATTCTTACCCTTGATGGTTGCCGTACCTATATGTCAAGGTCATGGGCAGGGTTATCATCGACAGCCAAGCAAATGTAAATTCATAAAAGTCAGAGACCCCTCTCAGAGCCAGGAGGACATAGTCCAACGTGCTGAGCATGTCCTACACTTAAGTATTTGACAGGCTCTGACAGCAGCAGCCACAGGCCATTTGCTAAGAATTAGCAACTGTGTAGCAGGTACAGTTGACAGTGGGATGTCCCCAGCCACTGTCAGATCTGTGAACCCCTTCCTGTGTGCCACAAAGCAGGGTGACAATGGAGAAACATCCATCCCTCTCACCCTTGATCTGAGACTAGGGGACCCCAACTCTATGCTAAGAAGGCATGACAGGGGAGAGTATTATTGCTATTGGTGCTGAGATTAGGAGAAAGCCTAAGATTAGGGGAAGGCCTAGAAGCAGAGCAATGCTTAGCTTATATGACACTCTAGGTTCAATCCCCAGTAACAGAAAAAGCAGACACTATTGGTTCTGGCATTGATGCCTATAAGAGCAGCCCTCCAGGCCCACCCATGCCCTTCCATCCTCTTCTCTGACCAGCAGCTGTGGAAGTTGGGTGCAGGTAGAGTTGCAAGCCCACAAATATCATGGAGCCAGAGTAGGTAGGTCTCATTTCTGGCTCCATTGTGTGCAGGTGGTGAGGCGCCCCAACATCTCTGTCCTTTGGAATGCTCTCCTGTGGAACCAGGTCAATAGGAGCTCGAAACCCTGCTGTGTCCAGCCTGTGGATCCTCCCCAAGTGCTGGCTATTAACACGGTCCTTTATGTGAATCCAAAGAGGAACAGCAACTTTAAGCACACGAAAAACAACCATGTGACCAGAGTCAGTTCCATGAGCATTAGCTGTTTCTTCCTTTCCCTCCGCCCCTCTTCCCCACCATGGTCTCCATCAAAAAGGGACAAAAGTGATCAAGGCACAACCAGCCTGCCCACTCTGGGAGCCTAGAGGAAAGGAGAGTTGAGGACCAATTCCAGCAGGCCCTTAAAGACAGGAGGCACAGAGTACACAGTTGGGACACAGAGCCCTGTCCCAGACTGAACAGCACCTTCGACAGAATGGTTCCCAAGTCCCTGCCGCTGCAACCAAAGAGGGCAATGACCTTGGTGCCATGTTACCCTCCAGGGTGGGAGGCGTTCGAGAGTCTGATCACATCAGGTCTAAAACAGGTACAGGAACAAGGGGACGTTGAGACTGATCCAGTGGCCACTTTTCTCAGTGCCAATGAAGGTTTTCCCAGAGTCTACACCTTCAATGATTCAGCAAAGAGATACACATGAAGGAGAGACACTGAGAGATACAGAAGTCAGATAGTAGGAAGGAAACGGAGTCAGGAAGGAGGAGGGAAGAGGGAGGAGAAGGGGATGGGGCAAAGGAGGGGAGGGAGGCAGGTCATTTGGGAGGTGGGAAAAACTGAATCCATTCTTTCCAACCAATCAGCTTTGCCCCTGCAAACATTAGCTACCTCACCCATGGGATTCCTGACCACAGAACTCTCTCCACGTGCCTTCAGAGTCATTGCCAGGGAGTCATGGGTCATAGCCTTGGCCAGACTGCTCTGAGTAAACTATTGTCCTGCACATCAAGTTGGACAATAGTAAACAAGATTATTAGTTTTCTTTGCATCTCCATCTTCCCATCAGAAAGGTGGAAGGCCGAAAGCCAAGGCTTTACTCTCACCCAAAAGGAAAAGTCTTAGCTACTACTTCCAAGCTCCCCACTGGTTCACCTCCCAATCTAATTCCCAGGCCAAATTTGACCCTAATACCCACTAGGCAATAAATCTCCCCGACACATACATAAACGTAAATGGCCCCTGGTCCCACGGGAGGACTGTTGAGCTTGCATCCACCCTCTGGTGTCCTTGAAGACGGAGGTATTCACAGTCGACTGGTCTTCTCACTGACCCTTTGTTCTAGGACATATTCCTTTGGGTGAGATCTTTCTCCCTCCTTGAGAGCGCTCACAGTCCGGAGAGTCACCCTTTGCCACCCCTGCCACCTGGTGAACAGTAGAGATTGTAACTGGTCCCATTTCGTATACCATCAGCATCAACTCAATGTGACTCTCTCCTCACTCTTTCCAGGAAGACACTGTCGACTCCAGACCAGGAAAACCAAACTTGTCATCTCAGCCAGATTGGGAAAAGTTTTTCACATTCTTTAAAACCTGAGAGTTTCCTGGCTGGTGGGAGGTTCACAGTGGAGGATCAGGGGGCCGATGCAAAGAGCAGAGAGGCGGTTGTTTGAAAAGGACTGGAAAGCCCCAAAGCATCCTCCACCACAAGATCACTCAGGATGCTCCAGTCTCTAGGACTGAGGGAACGACTAAAGATCTTAGAGAGTTGTGAGTGAGAAGATAAATGAGACAGATGGCCAGTCTGTCAGTCCATCCAGACTAAAGCTGGGATTGGTGACAAGAACCTTTCTCTCCACCTAGCCCGGAAAATCACCCTTGTTTTATAACTTGGCCTGTCTTCCCTGAGAAGTAACTAGAAACAAGTTCAGTCCTGAGCAGTGTGTACGTGCTACTTACCATCTTATTTGAGCTCCTGGGACAGACCCCTTAGTTTCCTTCGAGTGAGCTGGGGGAAACCTCTAAAGAGCAATGGAGATTATATATATGTATAGTTCACATGTATATCAACTTCAAAGTCAGGAAGTGCTGGGTGCAAATTCGTCCTCCACTGCTCCAAAGCAGAGGCTCGGTTTTCCTCCCACACTGCAAGAGAAGCAGACAACTGGCCTCCCTGTGTAGTATCCAGGGGTATGGGGTGGGGGTGCCAAAGTCAAGCTAGCCACAGCTCCCACTCTATCCCCCATGGGCCATGAACAGCACAGAGACAAGAACTTAACTAGGAGTGCAGGGCCTCCCAGAAAAGGTTGCTACTCTTGTCCAGGAGTTTGGCAGTCAAGCTTAGGCGTTTCCAGGAAAAAAAGAGGGGGGGACCTCAGCTCCAGGCCATGGAAAGCTCCTACCCCAGTATTGAGTCAGCCCTGAGTCATGAGCTGAAAACCCGCCTTGGCTGTAATTAATACCGGACTGATGACAACTGATTTTCACCCAGTGGAGGAGGCTATCTCAGGTAATTAGGCATAACCTCGTATACTGGTATTGTGCCCTTTGTGTGGCATCTCTGGCTGCCTCCGTAGCCAGACCCTGCCTCCAAAAACAACATCAACACTAACCAACAAGATGTTCCTGATTTCAAAGGTTCTCCCTTCCTCCGCAAGTATTTTCAGTGTGAAAAGCTAAATATACAAAGGCTTGTAATTGGTCTGCTCTGATCTTCTGATCCTCTGATCCTCTGATCCTCTGACTCTTCCTCTCTGGGAAGATCTGCCCCGGGAAGGGGGGCAGGGGCAGTAAGCACCTGTATTTGAAGGTGACTCTGCCCTATGGTTTGGCTTCATACAGAAATCCGGTCTCCATTCTGTGGGTTGCACGGGGTGGTGTCATCTGATAACATGTGCATTTATTCACTCCTCATTGCAGCCACTGGGCTTCCACTGGACTCTGGGCTTGGTCAGCTGAGATGCATGCTGGGAAGCCCCTCTGATCACTTCCTTTGCCAGACTTGGTTAACTAGCCCAAGTTCATTCAGAATAGCATGGTTCCTCGTCTCCCAGCTAGCTTAGAGGCCTCCAAATTCCTCGCTGTGCCTGATGCCCCTTCACAGGCTAAGCAACAGTTCCTGCTTCCCTCAGGCACACGGGAGAGTTCTGTCTCCACAGAGGCCAGGACACTCCTGTCAGAGCTCAGCTTGCACAACCAGGGTTTCCCTTGCCAGGCCCCTGACTAACTGTGGCCCCACCATCAAGGCCCTGCCCCAAATGCTGGACGCTCCTGTCCCAGGGTTCCCACGACTCGGCTGCTCTCCCAGGACAGCACTGTGTTCCTTGACATGAGAGATGTTGCAATGCCCAAGCAGATGAGCAAGAGGGACGACGGGTGCCAGGCCAGCATTTCCAAAGAAGCTCCAGAGAAAGTGCCAACAGCCAGAATTCCTGGGGTGGAGGGGGCTCCCCCAGTTCCCTACCCCTCTCTTTCTTCAGCATCAAGATCCCCTGCTTTTAGCTTGAATCGCTCGACAGAGTCTCGAAAGACAGTTCAGGCTGGCTGAAAAACTAGCTACCTGGGCCAGGATGTCTTTGCAGCAGGATCTTAGGGTTTGAGTCCAGTGACTGACAGTCAGAGCTCTCTGAAGTAATTACTACTATGACAGTAGTAATAGTAACACAAGCTAACTGCTGGTCAGCTTGTGCCATACAGATCTGCACACTAGAAGGACACAGCACACGTCATCCTCACGATCAGGTCATGAAGCATGAAGTCATCAATATCCTGCTTTCAAATCAGGTAGACTGAGATGCAGAGACGAGAAAGGTCCAGACCCAAGCCATGCAAGGGAGGGAGGGATACCTTAGTGTCCTGTCCCCTCCAGCTTTGCTGTCATTTAACCCTTTACCTCTACAAATTTCAGCTTTCCACTGTGACCTGGGACTACCATGCCTCCCTTTTGGTAAATAAAAACTCCAACATTTCCCAGGTACCAAGGAATTCTCTCTTCTTTTCAGCCATTCACGAATGGTTCTCAAACCAGGCCCATTAACCCTGTGCAGCAGATACAGCAGAGAGTGACTGTTGGTAGAACATGGTGAGTCTATCAGTCTGCTTCCAGAGGCAAGGCAAGATTTAGTCTGCAGCTGGGTCCTCCCTTCAAGAAGATTCTTCCACCAGCTGGGTCACTCACCTCCGCCATGGCATACCATGTAAGAATAAGTTACTTTCTGCTTTTCCACCCTCTGTTTCTAAAGCACAGAAGCTGCTCTTCAGTTACTCAGTTCCTAATTTAATAAACAGGAAAAACCATCTCAAAAATAAAATAAAAATAGACAACAGTCAAACCCTAACTGTCCAACTGCTCCAGAGGCTGAGGCAAGAGGAGAACAAGTTCAAGGCGAGCCTGGGAAACACTGTAAGACCCTGTCTCAAAATAAATGCTAAGTAATGGCCTGGGGATACACTCAGTGGTAGGGGCTTGCTTAGCGCACACAAAATCCTATGTTCAGTCTCCAGAACTGAAAAAGAAAAAAAAAAAAGTCTTATCAAGATATTTGAAGTGTGTCTGACAGGTAGAAAAACCATCAATGGCTACTGCTTGAATGAATGAGTTCATTCACTTTATGTCATTGATCACAAATTCCCTCAGAGACTAGCAAATTAGTGTGTGAATAAGCAAACAACCCAATGACCAAGGCTTGGAAGTCAACGGTGCACACAGAGCCCATGCACCGTGTGGGCATACTGTGGAGATACTCTGACTGCAGAGTGGATATTCAGAACCGCTGAGAGCCTGGTCAACGGCCTTCAGAGCCTGCAGCACTCAACAACAACAACAAAAAAACACTGAGCTTGGATCCTCCCTGGTTTGCTAAGAGAGCCTGACAGGGTGGGCAACAGCTCCAGCACTCACAAGGAAACAGCCTGCAGAGACAAAGATGGCTTCCGAAGGCATCTCCTCAGACCAGAGCAAAACCTTACCAGACAGTGAAGAGGAAAGCTGTCTGGGGCTGCAGGGTTGGGAAGAGAAAGAGATTGGAAGCTGAGGGGTTGTATCGACTCTTGTGCTGTAATAAACACTACGACCAAAAGCAAATTGTAGAAGGTGTTTTATTTCCTTTTACAGCTCATGGTCCATCACGAAGGGAAGTCAGGGCCTGAACTCAAGAAGGACATGACCCTGGGAGTAGGAACCGAAGCAGAGATGGAGGAGGAAGGCTTGTTTCCCACAGCTTGCTTGACCTGCTTTTTTATACCATCTGGGACCACCTGCCTAGGGGTGGCACCACCCACAGAGGGCTGGACTCTCCCATGTCAATCATTAATCAAGAAAACGCCACACAGACTTGCCTACAGGCAATCTGATGTACACATTTTCTTAAGTGACATTGCTCTTCATAGACGACTCTAGCTTGTGTCAAGTTGACAAAAAAAAACAAAACCTAACCAGGACAGAAAGAAGGGACACACATATACAGAAAGTGGCAGGGGCATGAACCAAGTAGGGCAGGGTGTGGAGAGACAGGGAGGAGGCAGGAGGCAGGACAGGACCTGGGCACAAGGCTACAGAAGAGGATCAGGTGGAAAGGTGGAGGCCAAGTTCAGGTTGGGGCACATTCACTTTGAGCTGAGGGTGGGACATGCAGATGTCACTTCTTGCCAGGAGTGGAAACCAAACGTGGGACAATAGCCCCAGATAGACATCAGAGCTGAAGACCAAGAATGTGACTCCACCTGGGCCAGAGCCCGGACTGGTGTCATCACATCCCTTGGGGCAGAAGTCAGGCTTGATGATCAGAGGACAACAGTAAGAAAGCCTTGGGGAGCAGCTGGGTCACCCCATTGCTGCATGGGACTGTGCTATGGGATAAAGGAAAGAAGCTACAACCACCCCATCCCAGATGCAACTGGTACCCCACCACCCAACTGCCACAGCCTAAAGTATATCCAGATATGACCACACATACACAGGGAATGGAGCATCAGTGTCCCAGGTAGACCACTGCTCAGTAACAAAAGCCCCCAGCTTGATCACTACTACAGGCATAAGCTTGTATCAAGGGACAATTCTAGTCCCAGTCATTTCCTAGCTAGGAAGCACGGTGCCCCTTCCGGGGTTCCGCTGTGGAAGGGGAGAGATTCAGAACACCACCAGGGATAAGGAGCTCCCACCCACATGGTGGGTGGAGAAGAGCCCAGGCCCACCCTCAGCCGGGTCAGAGCCTCACAACATTGCTGTTAATAGACTGGAGTCCTGGCCAGGGTGAGTCAGCTGGTCGGGATGCTGGGGCTTGCACAAGAGGGTGGAGAAGGGCGAAGCGGGACTGGGACTCCGTCCGGGCAGAAGGCTGTAAGCTGCTGGGAGCTCTGACTAACTGAGGAGTTTTCCCTTCCTAGAAATCTCACATCTCCAAGGACAATTGCATCATGGGAGTTAAGGGGAGACCCCGGTCTCCGTACATCCTTGTCCTAGTTCTTTGATGACAACCAATAGCTGGGAAGTGTCCACCCAAGTCAGGTGGGCAGTAGCCACAGCCATCAAACCACACTTGGGAAATCTTTAACCCAAGGTATCCCCAGGGTAGCCGTTTCTCGACAGCTGGTGTAGGCAAGAAGTGCTGACCAGTGACTGGCTAAATTGTGCAGTTTGCTCCAGGCCTGAGAAGTAAGTTCAGAGAGTCCAAGCCATTTGCTGAGGTCATGGTGCACCTCTAAGAAGGAGTCACACTCCCTGAGCAGTTCTCTCCACCCTTCCTTACAGAGGGCCTTGAGGGAAAGTTGCTCTACCCCAGCTAAAAGCCCACCACAATGCCAGCGAGGCAGCCCCACCTGACATGCTCTTACGAGGCAGGGCATGTGGGAAAGGGGCCCTTGGGTAGCTCGGCCAATGGATCCAGTCAAGAGCCGCCTTACAGTCATTAAAAACCATTAGGGTGGATGGGCTCTGAGGTCAGATAAGTAAAATAAACAAACAGGTAGGGGAGCAAGTTCTGCCTTTTCCTACAACCGCTTCCGACTTGTCTAAGCCAAGCACCCAGACAGCCAGACTCTCCAAAGGCCGCCGCTAGCCCGGGGGGCTCCAGCATGACCCAAGAGCCACCCATGCCCAGGAGCCAGTATTTTTTAGAGATTTTTCGAAGCATCTTTCCAAGTGCTGTTTGAGGAGAATCAGACAGTCATGATAAAAAAAAAATTAAAAGGCCCACCCAACGAAAGGTCCTGAGGCCACTCAGCTTTGAGAAAGAAACTGAGGCCTCTTGAGCCAAGAGGCAGATGGGGACGTATTCTCTTCTGTATGACAGTCTCTCTGGGTCACATCTGCTCATCTTCCTGTGGCCACCAAGGAACAGAAACCTGGTCCTAACAATATTGGGTTTTTCTCTGTGTTCCACAAGCCAAACATCTTACCCCTGACATCTTTAATCCTCACAAAAACCCTGGAAAGGAAACACGATCGTCCTGATTATATAAATGAGAGACCGAGGCTGGAGAGTCGAAAATTAGTTGCCTGGGGTCACAGTGAGTGAATTGCTGGGACCCACTGGGCCAGCATCTGTGCTTCCCACCGCTCCAACCTTCCTCCTCGCCTGCCAGTGTCTCTGAGAGCAGCCACAGACCTCACAGGAGGTGCTGACTGCTTCTCCCTCCCGCAGAAGAGCGAAGGGGAGAGCAAAGAAGAAAAGGAGCCGGAAAACTTACATTGCAGGTTTAAATTTTCAAAGATGAATCCGTGATTAGGCTCGGCAGGGGTCGGGGAGAAAACAGACCATGGAAGAAACCATCTCTCGGGCTTTGTAACTCAGAGAAAATAACCTTTGAATCATTTTTTTTTAAACTTTTGATCCAGTCCCCGTATGACAAAAATCTTTTAATTGAAAGTTTATTCCTAAGCCAAATTTGTTTCCTTAAAGGCATGCAGTGAAGAGCTACTGGTGTACACAAGCCACTATCAGTCCACTGGACAAATGGGCACAATTAATACTCATTAGCACTACAAGAAGAGACAGAGGCTCAGTGTAGTTGTGTGACTTACCCAAAACTAGATACACAGAGTGAGTACAAGAAGAGAGTCAGAGCCAGAACTATGACTCTGCACTGTCTCCAAGTCTCCCCTTGGACCACCACCAAGCTTTCTCTCTTGAACTGACCATCTGAGTATAGGAGTACCCTCCCCAACCTGAGAGGCTCTTACCCATTGTGACAGGGAAGGGGAGACATCCAGAACCAATTTTCGGAGAGAAAGAACTCGAAGTCTCCGGCCATTTGTATTTGTTGTCATTTCCAAAACTAAACTGACATGGTCTTCAGATTCATCTTAAATTACGGGTAGAAAATGGGGAGGGGGTGAGATTTTTCAGTATTAAAGCCTCAAGATCCATCCTACTGTCTCCCGGAAACTCAGCCCCAGCCCAGCTGTGCCTCCAGTGGGAGGCAGTTGGCTTGTGGTGGGGGTGGGGTAGGGCCAGGCTGTTTCTGTGTAAAGGTCTCTATCTCCCTTCAATCTGTATAAACACAGAGAGCCCCCCCCGGGGGGGTGGTACTGTCCATGTCATCCTTCCCCCACCCTATGTCTCCCCAGAACCTGCAAAGGCAAGCAACAGAGCCTGGGAGTCCCAGCCCTGAGGCCAGCCTACAGCCTTCAGGGGAGTCCTTGGCCAGCAGCCATTTATCGCCACAGCCAGGGCTATCCCCGCCAGCTCCCTCCCTCCTGTGCTGTCGGCCTTGCCTAGCCAATGCAAGGCCCTGATCCTGGGCAGACAATCCTCTCGTGTTTTCCCACCTTCCCACTCTGGCTGCCAGAGGCCAGCCCAGTCTTGGAGAGGTTGAATAGGCTATTTGTTGGGAGATCAAAGGGCCACCTGCGGGGAAGCGCCCCACCGCCTGGAGCAGGCCCAGGCTCCATCCTCCCTGCCTGCTGGGGTCGGGGCTTTTCCAAACAGCCCACCTTGGCTGGGGAGTCAGTCTCCCCACCCCACCTACTCCTCACCCCTCCCTTCCTAACACCACCTAGCCAAGGCCTCAGGTATCACTGCTCTCTCCTCTGCCAAGTTTGCTGTTCTCTTTGCAGCAAGCATTCCCCTGCCTCTGAACTCAGGGAAGATGTCATTGCCCTGTCACACCGCCCAGCAGCCTTGCTGGGGAAAGCATAGGGTGTTGGGGGGAGGGGGGATGTTTCAAGTCTGTGTGTACCCGTTGGTTCTAGAGAATAGACTCCAGTGTCAGATTGGCTGAAAGGAGAACAGAGATCACTCCAATTGTGTCCTGAAGCTGTGAGTGAAGTATTCTCTGTCCCAAAGGACAGCCACAGGGAAGCTGAAGGAGACTCAAAACACCTCTGGTTTACAAGGCCCTGCTGGAGTTTTCTTAGAGCCACAATCCTGTACACTGGAGCCACTTCCTATTTCCGCTGTGGGCTGACCTCTTCTGTGTAAGTTCCTCCAATCGGTGGGCAGTCACCTTTTCAAAATTCCATCCGATTTTGTCTCTCCCTCTGCTGAACACGCTTGCAGAGGAGAGGCTAGGGCCCCTACCGTGACTCAGACACCTTTGAATCCCAAGACCAGACTCCTGTCTCTTGGCTTTTCCTGTCTGTCATCTCTCTCTTCCTGACCTCATCCTTACGTCCACCCATGGTATCCTAAGCCATCTGCACAGCCATGCTACCTGCCTGGGCTGGACCTTTTACATGTCTGGGCTGGACCTTTTACAACATCAAGGGTAAGCTGTGCCTGGGAATCACCTGCTTGAAGTGAGCCTGTGATGGGTAACTTTCTCGGTTGTCCCTCTGTCCCACCAGGTGACACTCTGCCTTTACTGCCACTCCAAAACCACGCTTTCAGAAGTCTCTCTTGCCACAGGCCTCTCACAGACACAATTCCTTCTTCTTGGGGTGCCCCCACCCGACTCTGTCTTTTTACCTTCCAACCTCTGCAGTGACCACTGTTGTGTTTTATAAAAAAGATAGGGAAGGCAGGGATAGGTTTGGTGGAGTGCAGTATGGTGTGGGGAAGGGCGTGCCTCTGCAGGCCTGTGCTAAAGCATCCATCCCTTCCCCCTGAGGATCAGCCACAGGACAGTATAGTATAGTATAGAATAGAGTTTATTCAGGGCATGGGGAGGGGAGTTGAGAGAAAGGCAGACAGAGAGAGAGAGAGAGGAGAGAGTAGAGGAGTAGAGGCCAGCTGTGAGCACATGGAGAGAGGGGGGAGGGGAATGGGAAGAGAAAGGGAAGAGGGTAAGGGAACAGGAGCCAAGGACAGGAGAGCAAGAGAGAGCGGAGGGGGCAAGCAGCCTCTTTTATAGTGAGTCAGGCATACCTGGCTATTGCCAGGTAACTGTGGGGTGGAGCCTAGACAAAGAAAAGCCAACAACCACTCTTACCAAAGCCCCTGATTCTTAATAGTGATGTCTGAACCAGCACACGGCTTCCTCTCTTAGAATGCTACTTAAGGGGTGGGACTTCAACTATCGTGTCTGCAATGAGGCCCACACAGGTGTGTAACATAAAGGTTGAAAATGGCCACTCCGCCTCTCAGTCTCTAGAGTATCTATCCCCAACTGCCAGGCCTCTAGAGCCCAAGATCATCCTGAGTCTGCTTGCCTCACTATCTTTTGCTGCTGGTTCCCTGGGAAGAAAGACCAGTTCGTTCACACTGACCAGACGGAAGCCAAAGCCTGGCCAACAGAGGTGCTCTGAGTGTGAACTCCGGGAAATGGAAGACATGGAATCTGCGAAGCCAAGAGAGTCACACGTCCTGACCTTATGATCTCATCCCTGTGTCCCTGCAACTCCAGAGCAAGACAGAGCTTCACCCCCCCTCTGAGAAGTGTTGGCTTTTGCCCTGCTGTTTTAGATCTAAACACCTGTGCTACAAGAGACCTAAAGGTAGGGTCCTTGCTCCTGGCCTGACAGGGCCCAGACTCTGGGTAAGCAGAACAGCCTAGAGATGACCTCTCAGGCTGTGATCCAGCCTGGGGATGCAGAGAAGCAGATGAAGGAACAAATCACCATCTAGACTTCCGAATCTCACCCCAAAGGCCACACCCCCCAGTCTCTTGGGGCAGAGTTCTCACTACTCTGGACTTGCCATGCATTGCTGGTTCCCAATATGACCCCTGGGGACACTGAGTCATTAGAACCTCATGATCCACTAATACAGTTCACACTTCCCTGGGTAGAAGCTAAGGTCTCCTTTTTCTTCACCACATTGCAGCCATCCTAGACCCTGGGGACCCAGAGACCCCCTGCCCTCACTCCTCTCAGCTGGATGGTCAGCTCTGTTTACAAGTTCCAATGGGTTTTCTAAATTCTACAGCAACAGCCACACATGGACCACCTAGCAGACGCTTGCTCGGTGCTTGCCTTAAACCAATACAAGGGGCCTGTCCTTGGGTCTGATTGTATATTTGAGATACAGTAGGTTCACATGTCCTGTGCCCAGCACCGTATCCAGTGGCAAGGTGGCTCAGTTGACATTGACAAACCACCACAGCAGGGCTAAATAGGTGTTTTACTTTGTATTTTGCAAGGTAAAGAAATTTGTCGGGCTGAAGAGGTGGCTCAGTGTGTAACGTACTGCCTTGCAATCTCGAGGACCTGAGTCGAGTCCCAGAACCCACATTAATGATAAAAAAACCAAATGTGGGGCATCTGCTGGCAATCCCAACCAGCTGGGAGTCAGAGGCAAGCAATCCCGGGGCTCACTGGGGCCCCCAGCCCATCTAAGTGGAAGCCCAGGGATTCATGATAGAAACTGTCACGAAAGAAAATCAAATATGCCAGAGGACTTGACCCAATGATTGACCCGTGTATGTATACACATGTCTCAGAACACACGTGAATGAAAAACAGACATTACATACAAACAACACATCAACATCACAACAAAAAAAGAAGTGAGAGGGAGGGAGGGGGTGAGAAGGCCTGGGAGGAAGGGAAGGGGAAGGAGGGAGGGAGGGAAGGAGGGAGGGAGGAGGGAGGGGGAAAGAAGGGGATGTCAGAAGCCACTTACCCAAGACACAGGCTGGGTTTGGAAAAAGTGTATCTCCACTGTACAATACTAAGCCTCCATGTCAGTCCTTACATTTCCCAGGACTGAGGGGGGGGAAGGGGGGGGAAGGTGGAGAATCCAGGAAAAAGATAGGTATGAAAAGGGGGGTTTCCTTTGGGACTATGGCCCCAATAGAAAAGATAGGCCCACCCTTCATTTCCTCTTTCCCGATCCTTTTCAAAATGGGAAACTCTGAGACCTGGGGCCAAGAGGTCACCACCAAAAGCCCCCGCCCAGCCCCCTCCGTAAGGGCCTGTGGGCCAACCCCCTCCTCCCAGCTCTGGCTGCTGAAAGGGCTTGGCCACCAGGAAGGACTGGCACCAAGAATTTCCCTTTGCTGTGGGGGGCCCGCCCCACCTGGGAAACCCAACCCTCCCAGTGAGCTGGGCTGAAGGAAGGAGGAATGCAGATCCAAAGAGTCGGCCCCCTCCCTTTCCCCTGGGGCTCCATGAGTCCAGATGCAGAGCCAGTCTGGGATTCCAACACAAAAGGACCGAAAGGGCCAGTCACCTCCGTTCCTCAGTTTCCCCAATCCTTCCCCCATAGCAGGCAAATAAGGGAAAGTTTCAGCTATCTTCATTAAAAGAATATCCTTAGGCTCTGTGATCTTTAACACTGACAACTGGGGAATCTAGACTCCCTGGAGGAGATTAAAAGGGTTCTGGGTGGATCCCGGGGATTTCTAGATGAGGTAATGAGGGAGAGGACCCCCTTAAATGTAAGTGGGCATTCCCTCGGGCTGGGTTCAACTGACAAGGAGGGAAAAGACCCAAAAGCTGCATTCCAAAAATAACAGGTGTGAGGGGGGGGGGGTGGGGCGTGGTTCCGACAGGAAGCCAGGCAGGGGACAACTGAGACCACCAACCTGAAAGACTCGGAGCGTATCCACATCCAGAGAAGCATAGAGCCCTGTGTCTTTCCAACCCAAAGTGTCTTCAGCTCTGATGGCAAAACCCCGCCAGGTGAGTGAGTGCCTCCGTCTCCCGACTGATTCTTTAAGGGCAGATGGTCTGTGATCCCAGACATCATGTGCAG